>JAPMOR010103929.1:12832-35199 GCA_026543865.1 Argiope aurantia | reverse complement strand
TTCTGAATTTCATGTCTCTCAGATGATTTCTCGTGAAGTTATGGCAAAAAACATACCTGCTGCTTAAGTTTTGCTCACCAGTGTAATATCTACTAATTTTATGTCTATATGCGTTATTGCCCTTGAATTATAGAAATTTCCGATTGATAAAAGCCTACATTAAACTGTTTCCGGCGATGCCAAATGGAAGATTGTTACTGACAATTCAAAATTGTGTAGAATCCTTTTGCAAAAATTTAAAAGAAATTTTAAAATATTTTTATATATTTACTGTATCTATCTAAAATATTTTCATTTTCTTTATTTATTTAACGCAAAATAATCTATGCTCTAAAATTTAAAAAATAGTTTCTTGATAATGCAATTATTAATGTATATATTAATGTTACACTACATCAATATAATATAAATTGATTCTTTTGACATTGCTTTAAGATAAGAAAACTTCAAAGCGCAATAACTGATTTCGGTGAATTTTCACCTTATCTTGTGGTTATGTCATTAGAAGAATATTGGATTAACTTTAAAAAAGGTTTAAATATATGCCGGGTGATCATGAAGGGTTGAGGGAATTTAAGATTTTGCAAGAATTATCCGTTAATAGCGTTGTCAATACTTGATCGTGCTTTATTAGCCAATCTGTTTTATCAGTGGGATGAAAATATCACTGCTGCACTTTGAATACCGGCGGTTAAAACAGCCACGTAGATAGCCGATGAATATAACAAGAAGAATGGTTGAAAGATTTGAAACAACAGTAATTTGTTGCTGTGCAACCAAGCCAAGGACGAAAAGATATCAAGCAGGAACAAGTTAAAAAGTTACAACTGCCGTTATGGATCAGTCGATAGCTAATAAGCAGTGCTACCAGCAGTGCACGTTCAATATCAGACAACCAAAAATCCCGTTCTCGACGGTGCAGAAAATATTACTTAAGATCTTGACATTAAATCCTCATAAGATATCACCCATTCACTGATAACACTGATCTGAATCTTGCCGATTTCTGATTGTTGGGATACTTGAAAGCCGTTGTGTATCAAAGACATGTTACTGATATTTCTACTTTAAAAGGTCAAATAACGCTACATGTTAGACGAATAAATGCCGATATTCTGTGAGACACTGTCAAATACCTCGTGTACCGCATGCAATTATTGGAACATCATGCTGGTTAGGACCTTGAGCCAAATTTGTAAATTACAATAAGTTTTTCATTGACATTTGGTGTGTTGCTATTTACTATTTCCATTGGCAGTTATATATTCTTTTTTCAAACATTATACGCTTGCAGCGCCAGGATTTCCCCTATTGGCATTTCATTGTACTATTTTTTTTAACAAATCGAAACCACATACTTTAATGTATACAGTGGCCAAATTTTGTTATATTCCATCAGGAACATTACACGCAACAGGGCTCCAAGCACCTCCTGTTATTTCTTCATCACCCTGTATATATAGAGAGTGATCTTTGGATTAAGAATTATACAGGAAAAATATACATATATTCCATCTTTATCGCAATTTCTTAGGAGCCATTTTGTTTCATTGAACTGGAAAAATTAGAACTTCAAAAATCAATCTATTCTAGTACCACTTGGATCAATATCGTATTTCTGTCTTTAAAACTGCATACAGGAGAGATAATTTTATGCTGATGATGAAGTCCAGATTTTTTGGAAATCGAATTATTATGGCATCAAGAATATTCAAGTGAGTTCGTTTTGGTAAGACATTACACTGAACAAATCTACAATAGACATCATTATCTTAATGTGAGCAACTTTTTTTTTGGAAATATGTTTTATTAATATGAGGAATAACTGGCTTTTCTTTCTTTTGTGCTCTTATTTAACTACCGGAAATAGAATCGTTCCTCATTACTGCTCAATTTCAAGATTGCGACCGTCGAGTTTTCGGTTTTTATTCATTGATGGACTGTTATAGAAGAATTTTAATTGCAATTTTAATGAAGTTGTAGGATTTATTGACGACACTGCATCGTTGTTGAAATAAAACTTTTTTGCGTCATTTGAGCGATTAGTGGTTTTTTGGCTGATTTGTTATCAAAATGAAGAAGCATGGGCTAAAATATTCTTTTAGTTTTTATTGTTAAAAAATTAATTGTTTACATTAATCTCATATATTTTAATTAGATTTGTATTCAACAGGAATTTGTTATTCTTAAATTACATTCAGTTAAATTGTTAGTTATTTAAAAAAACAGACGCTATTGCACATATTTTTAATGTTTATATGTATACATAACCAATCATTTGGGTTGAAACTGATTTTTTTTCTTTTTTGCGTGGTTATATACACTTTGAGTGTAAATTGTAACTTGATGTTAGAAATATTTCTTTAATTAAGAAATTGTTCCGTTTTATTTTAAAATACTGTTATTCAAATACTGTTATTTAAAATACTGTTATTCATACTGTTATTCAAAGAACCATATACTTAACATACCTAAAAACTGAATAAATATTTTTAATAATAATAAAATATTAAATGCGGAAATATTCGGACTATTGAAAGAGAACTCAAAGAACATAATAGAAAGATAAATGAACATTAGTGAAAATTTATAATGTGAAACTTTACAAAGGGATGAAAAAATAAATAGAAAGTTATATAAAGATCTAAAGAACAGTTAATCAGGGAATACTTTTTTTTTCCCTAAGAATTGCAAGTTATAAAAAATTGAATGAAAAATAAAACAAATGCTTTAAAAGAGCATGTAGAAGTGATAGGATAACAGACAAAATAATTTAAATTTATCATACCATAAGTATAAATTTCACATTTTTTTCATGCATTACTGCAAACATCCAATGTTATGTTTGAATAAGAAGGGTTCTGAGACAACTCATATATTATATATCATTCATGGTTTGTAAAAAAATAAAGAAAATAAATAATAATAATCGAAACGGTACATAAATATATTAATTTACTGCTTCATTGTTTAGGTGGAAAAAATGTTAATAAATCTGTCAATTCAACGATTCACAAGATAGGCTTTGTGAATTCAAATTATTCAATAATACATTTCATTGACAGTTGATTTCAACATTTCTCTGAACAAAACAATATTTATTTTAACGTTTGTTTTCAGAAAAAAAATAGATAATCTAAATACAATATTTAGGAAAATAAACGTTCGCTCCTTCTTTTTGGCCTACTCTCTACGCAATACAAAAATGCAGCACACAATATTCTTCTACAAAAAATATAAAATCAAGCTAATAATTAAGTTTCAATTTTGGCGAGAATGCTGTATATATCCTGCAATCTGAAATAAATAATTTTGAAACCATTTCTCCTAAATTCAAGATTAAGATCGTTAATAAAATCTGCTTCCTTCTCTTTCTTTCCAATTTTCTTCGAGTATTAAAAAATGAGAGTCTTCAAAAATTTTACACCATTCAACAATGCACTCTATATTGTTGTTCCTGTTTTATTTAACACTTTACTGTTCGTATTTCTTTATAGTTGTTATTATTTCTTTTCTCCCGAAAATTAAAGCGAATGACGTGATAAAAAAATGTCACATTAAAAGAAATTAGTTACCGTAACTGAAAACCGGTTTTAAAAATCCAATTCACTACGGATTTATGTGTTTCTTTTATGAATATTTTTCTTTCTTTACTCCTTCTCTTTCCAATGGTAAAACCATTTTATTTCCCTTTTTTTATTTTACGCTTCATTTTATGTGTCAGCTTCATATTTTACACAATAAGTATTAACGATATAGAAGAGTATAATTCTATACGCCAAAAGAATATAATTCTATAAGTTTAAGAGGTAATAAGATAGAATTTTTCGGTATTTGTTGTTAATACATTATGCAGCCCATATTGAGAGCAAATTTTCCGGCATTTGTTGTTAACAGGGGCAACGAGTTCTTAAAAGAAAAAAAATGATAATATTAACAAGAAATTTCAGTTTTCAAACTTAAAAATTATTAATATTTTTTTTTCTTGCTAGATAATAATTTTACTTCATGAAGTGGGCATATTATTATAAGAAAATTGCCTTCAATTATTATAAGATTAAATTACAGAATTCAAAAAAATGCTCTAAAATAATTCTATTATATTTCTGTATTATAACAGTATCTTGTTTTTCAATACCATTATATGAAATAAGTATATTTATATCAATCTTATTTTACTTTGTTTTATCATCAAAAACTTAAACTGAAAAATGTATTGAGTATGTAAGATTATTTAAAGCATTTTAAGAAAAGTTAATTGAATAATATAAATAAGTGGATCAGTGGTTTTTCATGAATTTTCTTATGCTGGTGCATCTCCTAAAGAAAAACAATGAATGCAATTTTAATCTAAAAGTAAACCACAAAATATTTATTTAATCTATCTTAATTTATCCACCTTTAAATATATAAATATATATAGATAAAATATAATCTGTAACATATAATTACATGATTTTTTTATATTTTATAAGCAGAAAATCATTATATTAGGATGATTGATAATATCTTTTTTTTCTTTTATTGCAACTAAGCATGAAATTAACTTCATTAACTTATTTTCGCAATATTATTAATAGAAATTTTTATTTATAACATGGAACATTGCCTCTCAAAACAATATTTTTAAGCAGTATAAAGTTTTTAGATATTCTTATATAATACAAGATAAAAAAATTTATTTTTTTATTTATTGAAAAAAATACTCACAGAACTCCTTATCTTCGTATTCTGTTCCCAGATTTAACTTTTTCCAAACACGATAGGGATAGTTAACACTAATTTATAAAGAATGAAGCAGTAGAATAAAAAAGTCTTTTCTAAAAACACTTTTACTAGAGGAAAGAGAATTACGAAATAGAACAGAAAGAGAGCACTTTACAAAAAAAAATCATACACATGTTTTAGTAATAGAATTTTTAAAGAACATTTTTAGTTAATACTTTCTAATTGTTTGACTTTTTTTTTTTTTACTTCTTACGCTATTCTATAGAAGGTTAAAAGTAATAAAACGAAGAAAGAGAGAAATCATTCGAGAACCATTCTAAATCAAATGTATAAGGATAAGGTAATAAGTATTTAATTTAGTGTTTAAAATGTATTTTAGAAACAAAACTTAAATTTATTAATATTTAAAATAATTAATTTTATTATTTTAAAGTCTAAAATATTATTTTCGAACGTTGCCAATCTGCTTTTGTATATCCTTGCTTTATTGATGTCTAAGCGTTCTAATAACATAAGAAATAAAGGATTTTTTTTGAGAAGCAAATCACAAAGTTTAAATCTGTTTTAATAGGAACAAGTGAATTATATTCCTATGGTCCGTTCCAAAATATCAAAATGAAAATTATGTATGGTGAAAGAGTATGCAGGAGGACACGTATTGTAATACAAAAGAAAGAAATTTTCCTTGTTGATAAAAGATGGTGTTTGGTTCAAATTCCATACTAACTTTTTGCAAAACACATCATTTCAATATCCACTGTCTATCCTTTTTTCCAAATAATGATTTAGAACCATGAATCCCAAAAATGAGAGTATTTGAATTTAGAGGAATGATTCTTATTTGCTCTCTGGTTCGAAATGGCGAATTTATGTTTTGTTTCCATTGATAATTCTTTTCAAAATAAATTTCATCAACTTTTACATGACGATCTGGTAGATACTGATAGATACCAAAAACCTGATTACGTGTTTAACTAATATTGTCTACTCGAGTTCTGACGTACCACCTTCAACCTTATTAATATCATTGAATAAAACTGAACTTTTGAAAAAAAAACATATATATGGAGTTCCATACGAATTTTTTTATACTTCAAAGCTATCCTTTAAAAATTAATTTTCCATGCATATTTTTCAATTAGTTTGTTTTTTAACAATTTTCGAGTTTTCTTCGGGTATTACAGGACCGCTATATCCTCGTAGCAAAATTTTAACATAACTATACAAAAATTGTAAATTTAAAATCACTTTTCTATCATAAGTCTATTTTGGATACGGAATTGTTGTTGAATCACTTGTTTAACCCTGATGATGCACATTCTCTTGTTGGCAAGAGTCTGGAAAGGATTGGTGCCGGTTCCAATGTCATTATCTGGATTTTCGGAAGTGTAATACCTAAATTTTACAAATAATCATAGAGCGTATTTTGATTATCAAATTCCAAATAAATTTTTCTTAATAGATAAGCTTTCTCATGGTATGCCAGATTTATTCCCATGTTGGTTGCCCATCAAGATTTGAATGATCATCTTTAATTCAATGAAGAAGAATTTGAAAAAGGTCATTATAAAATTAAATAACTATAATAAGTGATTAGAAAATACATTAAAGGCATAAATTTAAAAAACATAATTCAAAGTTCAAACCCGGTTTTTAAAAACTGGTTTCTTAAGGTAAATTTATCACATTTGAAAACCGGTTTTTAATAAAGGAAACCGGTTTTCCAGAAAGTCTGGATATCCATCTTCTTCAAAAAAACAAAGATATATTTTGATTTTTTTTTTCTGTTGGGACCGATTTGTCTAGCAGCTGAACGCTTAAGACGAAGAGATGCCCATTTATTAACAAGTGAAGGTATATTTGAATTTCTGATAAATGATCTAAAAGATTTAAGCTCTGAAATACGTTTGAAATTATTATATGCTTTAGAAGAACTAATTCAAGAAAAATGACAAGTAGAAGCAGCAACTCTTACGCTGTGTTTACAAAATCCACAAACATTTCCAGTTCAGTGAAAAAATCTAGTGTACTTTCTTTAGCTTCAAAAACCGAAATTATTAAGTTATCTGGAAAGATATTGTCTAGAATATTTCCAAATCCTTATATGAAAACCCATACTGACAAAGAGCAAATACGAAGAGACTGCTCACAGAGTAATGATTTTTTTAAAAAAAAAAAGCCAGGGAAAAATCAATTAATGAGTTTCTTGAAGACCATGAGGAAAAACAAATCCAAAGACACTGAAAGCTGAATTTTCCTTATTTGAGGCAATGAATAAAAAAAATAATTTAGATTTGTAATTTGATGCCATAAAAACAATAAAACCAAGTTCAGTAGCTAGTGAACGAGTATTTCCAATTTCAGGCAATATTGTATACAACAATTATCCACCGTTCAGTGGATATTTTATGTTTTTTTAAATCCTATTTTCTTATGAGAAATTGAGATTAGTGAAAATAATATAAATATTGTTTGATTTTTTTTTGTTGAGTTTTTGTTATTATGTGTAAGTAATATGTATATGTAAACCTTACATTTTTAATGTATATTTTGACTTCAATTTTAATATTGGTTTCGTTTTTTTGTTGTTGTTGTTATTTTCCATAAATTAAATAAAATATTCTTCCCCATTTTTTTTGAAAAAAATTCGAAAACTGGCTAAAACAGGAGTTTTTTTGGAAATACTGAATTCAAAAACCGGTTTTTCAAAAAGCCGGTTTTGTATAAACCCTAATTCAAAGAGTTTAAAAAAAAAAGAGTTCAAAAAAATTTTTTTATCAAATCTATTGATGAAAACAAGAAATATAAATGCATGAGACGCTGATGACAATGTAAGGATAAGAAAACTTAAATAATAATATAAGAAACAGTAGTATTTAGATTAAAATTTAAAATAAAACATAAATGTGATTAAAATTCGGGTATATTTTGAGTATTTATGCCCATGTCTTTCGCTTTCATGCTTTGTTTTCATCCTCAGATTTCTGATGAAAAAGTATTTAATTAAAACCAATCCTTGATAATAAAACCAATTAATTAATAAAACGAATCATTAATTAATAAAACCAATCTTTTGTTTTTGTCATTTGTGTCATGGCGATTGAATTTTAGAATAAACTGCGAATTTACTATTTGTTACTTCCAATATCTCATCTCTATTCAACATAAAACATCATGTTGGTAGATATTAAATAAAGTGATTAGATATTCATAAATTTATCATGTGATTATTACATGGTGTAATTTAATTCCTTTAAATATCAATGAAAAATTCTGAAAAAAAATATTTTTGTTATACAAATTATAAATTAAGTTTAAAATTTGTATAATACAAATTACAAAAATGCAGCTTAGATATTCAATCATCATACTAATTAGAAAGTACAAAAATGCAGCTTAGATATTCAATCATCATACTAATTAGAAAGCAAACTTACGTAAATGTGAAGCTTCGAATAAGAAAATGTGAACCTTACTTTAAAAGTTTCTAAATTTTAATTAAAACATGCTAATTGAATTTTGAAAGCTCTCAAAATGTTTACTTATATGAGTTCTACTATAATAAGATAAAAATATTTTAATTAGGTGCACTTAAAGGAGAAATATCATAACTCAGAGCATTTGTAAGACAATTATTCTATCTAGACTATATTTAGAAAGAGTTTGTAAAATGATGGCATTTCAATTAACAAATTGTAACACAGTTCACCAAATATCGTTAAAAGCATATCCAGGACGTTCTGCGAAATGGTATTTGAACTGTTTCCAAATATTTGAAAGAAGATTTTTCAGAAACAGTCTTTGTTAAGATGAATTCTAATTTCATAGAACAATTAATCCCGGCATCATTGTAACAATATATCTGGAAATGTAGCAACTAAAAGTTAATTAAGGTAAATTTATTAACTTTGAAAATGTTTTAAATTAATAATTCGTAATAAATAGGCAAAATTTAAAATATATATATATTATTTTGTATAATTTATTGATTTGTTTAATTTATCATTTTCGATCTTCAATGATAACGATTGTCTTTTTTTCATTTTTTTAAGAAGAAAAGGGCAATTTTTAGATGTGGCATCGGGATAAGGATTAAAAATAGAAATAATAGTCTATCGAACTGTTTAGAACAACAAATTATTTATCATGCGTATGCCTGGGTTCTGTGCTTTTCTTTTATAAATATTGAAATTAAATTATTGTGCATTATATAGGATAAAAAATTAGGTTCAAAAAGCTATAATACTATCTCATCTGTCATTGAAATAGTCAACGTATATTAAATGCATTCCAAATATTTTTTTCCATCAACATATATTGAAGCAGCTTAAATTATAAGGGTTTATAATTATTTATTACTGGGAAACTTACTACATACCAAATAATTATTAATTGAATTGATAAATACCAAATAATAACCAGTTGAATACTTAAAATTGCTTTGCAAAAATATTTTTAATTATTCATAAAATAGTTGCTTCAAAAATTTGGAAAAAACCCTTCTGTTATTTCTTTTATAACTAAATTATTTATAATATTCTTTTATTATTTAATTCTCAAATACATTCAAGAAAATATACAATACTATAAATAATGACTATAACAAGCATGGACGAATACTCATGTGTAATTATAAAATGCTATAGCTATAAAAAAAACAAATAAATAAGATCAATGAAAATAAAATAAATATTTATACGTTCTCAAAATACAATGGTCTGTCTCTTCAAGAAAACTATTCTAAAAAATTAATTGGATTTTTTTATTTATAATATATTCCTTATTCATATATTGAATAAGAAATGCATATATTGAATAAGCGTGAACAAAATGTTTGCTCTTTATAAAACATTTAATTGAAAACTGGTTCGTAATGTAAAAATATGACTTTTCTCTTATATGAAAAATTCTGGAAATCTAATTTCCTTCTCTTTTTAAATCCAATTTACTTCAGTTTGATGGCGATATGTAGCATTTTTTATGATATGTTGACATGAAGTGTTCATAATGGAATCTATTTTGTATTGAGAGCAATGACAATTTTTTTATGTCATTCAAATGGCATGGTCAGAAATAATTCTTTATGGTTATTCATCTAGCTATCAGTGTGACTGAAAAATTAGAATATCATGCAAATTAATTTTTGAATGTAAAAAAATTGCCTAGATATATTATTGTTATGAAAATGTTTCCCTAAAATCAAAGGGCTCGCTGTTGTGAGTGTATGATGACACAGTCAACAGGCCTCAATAACAAATAACGACGTCTCTAAAAGCAAAGACACAAATGCACAGATGACAAAAACTCAGCCAAGACGTAAACAAGTAATACATTTCAGCACTTACAATAAACAGCACTCCACAAGTAGTAATCAATAGTTGACAACCACAATTGCACACAAATGACAGACAGAACTCAGAAGGAAGAGAGAATCCACGTAGTATTTAATTCGGTGCTGACTCAACTGATTAACTATGCGACTGACTCCAATTTGGTTTGGAGGCCTTTTATATCTTCAGTATCAGGGCACAGAATCTTCTACAAAAACAAACCCTAATTCATCTCCGATTGGTTGAATCGTCAATATTCATGAAAATTCTTGCATCATCTATTTTCTATCCAAGGTCGCCAAATTCGCCCCTAAATGGTCGCCCAGCCCAGGAATTACTTATCTGTCGTCCGATATGTTATATATTTGCATTCAATAGAACAGTCGGTGAAATTATCTTTCCAGTGACGGAACTAACTGTACTAGGAAGCGACATTACATAGTCGGAACATTATTTTTTCCAACTTTCCTTATTCTTATTATGAAAGCTAAGTATAACAAAACGAGTTTTCAAGAAATTTCTAATCATTATTTTTATTTACAAGAGATAAACCTTTGCCCGTGTTTCTTAAATTATAAATAGACTAGCTATTTGGGTTTACTGGATTAATTCAGGAACTCGATATCATTTCTTATTTCTGAAAATAAAAAAAAAGTTACAACATTTTATAAAACATCCCGCTGTACTTTTTTTACTGCACCTTTAATTTCTTTAATTAATGTTTACATAAGAAGTTTCTTCCGTTTTTTTTAATTAAAAAGTCACTTTAAAATGTTTCCGATTTTGTTATTTTTTATGGGGTAGAACTTAAGTTCAATCTAACATCCTAGCTCCATAATATTTTTATATTTCTTTAAAAAATCTCTCACTTGCTTGAAAAATTTATTTATCTTAATGTCTAGTTTCTCCAGTCAGTCATAATGATGTATTCAGTAAGTCTGCAGACATTCATTATTTATTTATTTCAACAATGAAACCAACAGTTTTAAGTTGAAAACTAAAAAAGTGAACAAAAAACAATCTAACTAATAGCACCGTCGGGGAATAAAACCACTTTAATTTGAAGAGATATTTTGTATAGTAAAGGCAGGGTGGATTTTGATTGAGTTTTATTAGAATTTCCACATATTTATTCTATAATAAAATATCTTTACATTACTTAGTAAGCATATTTTTTAATTTGCGAAATATACCGAGGCATAAAGTTTTTTTTTCATATATTCAAAAGCCTAAATATATTTTCTAAGTCTGAATTCCCTTATTCAATATGTTGAGATATAGGAAAGGAGAATATAGGACGAAATTTGGAATGCACTAATTAAAATAAATATATCATGACATTTATTGATATTATCTATTACAGGACCATTTAAAGATGAAAATGTCTAGCATTCTAAGAAAATGCAATACATAATTCACATCATGCACTTAAGAAATGTAACAAAATTGTTTAAACAAAGTAAACATTGGAAAAAGATCTTGTTTAAATCTATTATTTGAAAATATTTCTTGCTGAAATTTTCAAAAAGGTTTAAAAAAGGATTCATCTAAGTATAAATAAACTTAATAAAAATAGTTTTAAAAATCATTCTTATATTTTGAAGCAAAATCTTATCTAAAATTCAATATTAGATGTTGACAATCGTATATTATATATATATATATATATATATAATTGTTCTTGATGTATAAACTATTTGTGTGCCAACAAATATACCACAAGGCTTACAAAGTTATTACGCAATTGACAGTAGAATAAATTTCAAATATAAGTACGCAGGCACAAATGCAAAAAAAAAAAAGAAGAAAGAAAAATAGGGGAAAACAAGTAGATACACAAATAAAAGCAAAAATGAAACAAAATTGCTCACATAGTAACAGAAACGTACAGTAAATGAAATATAAAATTAAATTTCTATTAAGATGATTATTAAGCTTTGAAAGCATTAATAAGTAGATTTTTACTATCTAATATTTCTAAATTTTACTGCATCAGGAAATAAGTGAAAAATAGATTATAAATTTCCATTTTTATAAGCATGGATCATATCAAATTAAAATTGTGTAAACGCAGAGGAATCAGAAATATCTTACACAAAAATAAGACAACTATTGATTTATTCAAGAGTCAGGGATAATAAAAAAATATTAATTTATTATTTCTCTCCATTCTTAAATTCAAATTGTAGCATGTAAAAGATTAAAATAATTCTTTTTTATTTTTTATGTATTATAAAGGCTCGTTCCATCTTTTTAGACTACCCTATATGCAATACAAAAATGTAGCACAATATTCTACTACAAAAAAATATAGATTCAAGTCAATATTTAAGTTTTAATTTTGATGCGAATTCTGTATATATCCTGCAATCTGAATTAAATAATTTTGAAACCATTTCACCTAAATTCAAGATTAAGATCATTAATAAATTCTCTTTCTTTCCAATTTTCTTCGGCGTTTTTCTTAGTATTTATGAGAGCATTAAAGAAATTTAGCTCCATTCAACAATGCATTCTATAACGTTTCTCCTATTTTTTTACGGTTCCTCTTTTTTTATAGTTGATATTGTTTCTTATCTTCGGAAATTAAAGCGAAGGTCATTTTAAAAAATGTAACATTAAAAGAAATTAGAAAATCTTAACTGAAAATACGGTTTTAAAATTCCAATTCACTATGGATTTATGTGTTTCTTTTAAGAAGAGTTTTCTTTCTTTACTACCTCTCTTTCCAATGAAAAACCTTTTTATTTCATTTTATCTTTCATTTTATGTTTCAGCTAGTACTGTACACAAAAAGTATTAACGACATCTTACCTCTCAGGGACGAAAAGAAAATAGGTGCCTGAATGATACGATTCTGTAAGATTAAGAGGCAATAAGGTAGAATTTTTCTATATTTGTTGTTAATACGCTATCTTTCCCATATTAACAACAATTTTTCTGGCATTTATCGTTGATACGGGCAGCGCGTTCTTAAAAGAAATGAAATGATACTATTAACAATAAATTTTTATTTTTCAAACTTAATTGTTAATTTTTTTAAATTTTCTGCTGTTTTTAAGATTTTTACTCGCTGAAATGGTCATCTGATTATAAGAGAATTATATTTAATTATTATAAGATTATATTAAAAAATTCAAGAAAATGCTACATAATAATTCTATTATATTTCTGTATTATAACATTTTCATGTTTTTCAATATCATTATATGAAATATATTTGATTATTTTTTTCTTATTTTACTTTGTGTTATTATCAAAAAGATAAACTACAAAATATATTTTGTATGTAAGAATATTTTAAAGCATTTAAAAAAAGTAATTAAAGAATGCAAATAAGTTTTTTGATTAATTTTCAAAAATTTTCTTCTGCTTTTGCATTTCCTGAAGAAAAATAATAAATGCAATTTTAATTTAAAAATAAACCACAAAATATTCGTTTCATCTATATATACATATCTAATTTTATAAATATATATAGATATAAATATATAGAAATATAATATGCATAATCTAACTATATAGAAATATGATATTTTTTGGGAAACAGAAAATCAATATATTATTATCATGTACGTTTTACTCTAGTAACCAACAAAGTGTGAAATTTAATTAATTCATTCATGTTTCCATAATATCATAAATATAATCTTATTTATAACATGGAACATTGCCTCTCAAAAAGTATTTTTAAACAATGTAAAATTTTAGAAAATTCTGTATGCATAAGATAAGAAAAAGTAAATTTTGTGAAAAAATACCCACAGTTTCATATTCTATTTCCAGCTTTAACTTTTCCAAAACAATGTAGGGCTGATTATCACCTGATTTATAAAGAAAGAAGCAGTAGAATAAAACAGTCCTTACGCAAAGCTCTTTTACCAGAGGAAGGAGATTTACGAAATAAAGCAGAATGTGTGTACTTTACACAAAAGTCAAACATATGTTTTAGTAATAGAATTTTTGAAGCATATTTTTAGTTAGTTTCTTTCCATTTTAAAAATATTTTTTAAGCTGTGCAATTGAAAATTAAAAGTAATAACGCAAACAGATATAAAAAATAACTTTGGAAAATTTTATATAAAATGTATTAATGTCTGTCAATAATTATTTCATTCAATTTTAAAAATTTATTTAAAAACAATATTTAAATTAATTAATAAATAAAATAATTAATGTTTATAATTAAAAAGTTAAAATAATATTTCTGATCATTGTCATTCTGCTTTTGTATATCTTTGTTCTTTTAACATCTCCTCTATCTAATATCAATTTCATTGAGAAGCAAGTCACAAAGTTTAAATCGTTTTAATCGGATCAAATAAATTGCAATTCTTTGGTTCAGGCTGTCCCAAAATATCGAAATGAAAATTATGTAAAGTTTGAATGCTGAAAGCATATGCATGAGGACACGTATTGTCATAAAAAAAGAAATTTTCTTTGATAATAAAAGATGACGTTTAGTTCAAATTTCCAACTTTAACAATTTGTAAGAAAAAAAAATCTTTTTAATGTTCACTTAATGTTTTTAATGTCTCAAAAGTCATGAGAACTTGAATTTAAGGGAATGTTTCATATTTGCTCTTCATTTCTAAATGGTAAATTTATGTTTTGTTTGTATTCATAATTATTTTTAAAATGCGAATAATACCCGTAAATGTCCTAAAATTTTACATAGCGATCTGGTGGGTATTGACAGAGTGTGTATTTTATTGAATGGGTATTGGAGGGTATCTTCAGGGCCTAAAAACCTGGCATAAGCTGACGCATCATCCTTATCCTTATTAATATCATTGAGTATAATTTAATTGAAAAACTAAAATAAAATGAAGGTTAACAAGAATATTTATTATTAAAATATGTTCCTTATAAAATTTAAATTTCTATATATACTTTTCAACTATGCCGATTTTTTTTAGAGATGTACGTAACAATTTTTAAATTTTCTTCTGGTATTAAATGAACGCCGTATCCTCATGGCAAAATTCTCAACGATCCAAAAATTGTGAATTAAAAGGTTCATTTCTATCAGACGTCTATTTTGTATGGAGAACCTTTGTTGAATCCATTTTTTAACCCAGATATTACACATTTTCTTGTTAGCAGGAGTCTTGAAAGGTTTTGTGCGGGCTCCATTGAGTAGAAGTATAATATGTGTGCACTATTTTAAATTTGCAAATATATATAGAATGCCTTTTCAAATATTTTTTCCCATATAGATAAACATGATATTGTTACAAACCTGCAATTTGGCTTCCCAGCATAGTTTGTTCCATCATTGGAAAGAAAGTTTTACAGTCATCTGAATGGGACGAAGTCCAGGTGTGCGTCGGAGGTCCCAGAGCTTGGCGACAAACTTGGCGACCATTTGGTGACTTGGCGACGAATTTGGCGTCTTTGGCGCCAAAATAGATAATACTCGAAACTTCGAGAATTTTCCCGATCCGTCCAGTAGGAACCGAGATACGCCTCGAACGTTCCTGATTGGTTGAGAGGCTTCCAGCCCCGCCTCCTGAGACCTATAAAAGGAAGCGGCCGCCGCTGCCAAAAGAGACGACGGAGTAGTCCGAAGACGGAGCGGCCAAGCCAGTATTCAGAGTGGACGGAGTGGTCAAAGAAGAATAAGCGGAATCGACGGAGCGAAGTCAGTATTCCGAGCCAGAGTCGGAGAAGTAGAAGACAGAGTAGTCGGAAGCGACTGAGTCAAGCTAGTGCTGAACTGAGCTGTGCGCTACTGTCTGCAGTAGATTCTGGTTGTATGCTGCTGTTGTGTGCTACTCGTCTCGGGTGAAGATAAAGGTCTTCTGTGCTATATATAGTTGTCGCTTTTGTGCTGTCCTGTGTGTCTTCGTGTAAATAAACGTTGTTGTTTTATTTTCTACTGCCGTCTGCTGATTGAGCGTTCTACACACCATATCACTTCCACTATCCAAACGAACCCCGGCAGAAAATTTCGTAACAATATATAGAAAGAAATCATTATCCCCATGTTGTTGCTCGTAATGTGTCTGGTTTACTCACATTTGGCTGATCATCAAGTCAAGATTTGAAAGACGCGTGGCGAGTTAGGTGAGCAATAATTAGTTAGGTGAGAAAAGTATTATGCAATACAATAATAATAACTATAAGAAAGGATAATGAAATAAGTTAAAGATACAAATTAAAAGAAAAGAATTCAAGAAAGATTTAAAAAAACATTTTAGCTGATTTTTTTTTTATCAAATTTATTATTGAGAACAGAAAAAACATAAATATATGAGGCACTGGAAACAATGTAAGGATAAAAAAAGTAACATAAGCAATATTCCAGTTAAAAATAAAAATATATATATAACATAGGTGTTATTAAAATTCCGATATATTTTCAATATTTTTGCCCACGTCCATCCTGTGCTATTATGCCTTCTGTTCTCATCCTCAGATTTCTGATAAAAAATAATTTAAATTCATTTTATTTGTATTGGAAACTTTCTTTGACCATTTGTGCAATTGATTGCATTATAGAATATTAGCGCATTTACTATTTATTACTTGGAATATTTCATCTCTTTTAAACACAAAACTCCATGTTGGTAGACGTGAAGAGGTGAGATATTCATAAATTTATCACAAGATTATAATGTTTTGTAATTTAATTACTTTAAAGATCAATGAAAACATTCTGAACATAAAACTATTTGTAGTATACAAATTATAAACGTAACTTCAATGTTTAAAATTGGTATAATACAAAGTACATAGTTCAGCTTAAAGATTCATTCATCATTCTAATTAAAAGGCAAAAAAAAAATGTGAAGCTTCACTTTGAGTAAGAAAATGGGAACCTTAGTTAAAAAGTTTCTTAATTTTAATTAAAATCTACCTATTTGGATTCTGGAAGCGCTGACAATGTTTGCTGATATAAATTCTACTATAATGAGGTAAAAATATTTTAATTAAAGGAGAAATATTATCATGACTCAGAATATTTGTAATGTAATTATTGTATCTAGACTATATTTAGAAAGGGTTTGAGGAATAACAACATTTCAAATACCAAATTGTAACACAGTTAATCAAATATTGTTAAATTCCTATTCAAAATGTTTGATGAAATGATACTTGAATTGTTGTCAACTGTTTCAAGTAGTCCTTCTTAAGATGAATTCTAATTTCTTCGAATAATTAATCCTGGTATCATTATAATTAGATATCAGGAAAAATAATAGTTACTTCAAGTTAATTAGGGTATGCTTGTTAACTTTTAAAACATTCTCAATTGAACCAAATAAAAATTGTATAATATTAACAATAAATTATTGCTTTGTATAATCTATTTATTTTATTTTATTTATTACCTTTTGTCCTCAATGATGACGATTATCCGGGTTTTTTTTTTTTTTTTGACAAAAAGAACAAATTTCAGATATGATGTTCGGATAAAGATTTAAAATACAAGTAACTGTCTATAGATCTATTGAGTATAACATATTGTTTATCAAGAGCGCGTCCGGGCAATGTGTTTTTCTTTACAATTATTAAAATTAAACTATTTTGCATTATTTAGCATAAAAGATTAAGTTCATGAATCTGAAATACTATATCGTCTGTAATTGAAATAGCCAACATCTACTGATTGCACGTTACTTAAATTATAAAGGCTTGCAATTATTTTCATTTCGAAAATGACTAATTATATTCTAAACAATAACCAGTTGAATAATTGTGATAATTAATTTTTTTCCCTGAATTAGTTTTAATTTTTCATAAAATAATTGCTTCAAAAATCTGGGGAAAACCTGCTGTTATTTCTTTTATAATTGTCTTATTTATAAGATTAGTTTGTTAATTTGCAAATACAAAGAAAAATTACAATACTATAAATAGTGACTGTAGAGAACATGGATAATTATTCCTGCATAGTTATAAAATATTACGACTATAAAATAGAAAAATAAATAAGATGAATGAAAATAAGATAAATGCTTATTCTCTCTCTAAGTACAATAGTCTCTTCAAGAAAATTATTATAAAAAATAAACTATTCTAAAAATATAATTGGATTTTTATTAGATTTATTTGTACAATATATTCATTTTTCCTTCATATATTAAATAAGTTTGAGCAAAATATTTGCTCTTTTGAAAAAGTTCAATTAATTAAAAGTTCAATTAATGATTCGAAATACAAAAATATGACTTTTCTCTTATATAAATATTCTGGGAATTTAATTTCCTTTTCTTTTTAAATACAATTTTCCACAGTTTAATAGCGATATATAGTATTTCTGAATGAGATGGAGACTCTAGAAACGTTTAACATGGAATCTACTTTGCGTTGATAGCAATGACAAATTTTTTATGTTATTCAAAAGACACAGGCATTTTAGTATGACAGAAATAATTCTTTATGATTATTCATCTACCTAACATTGCATCTGAAAAATTAGAATCGCATGCAAATTAATTTTTGAATATAAAATATTCCCTAGTTATATTATTTTTTTCCAATATGCCTTATTCTTATTATGAAGGCTAAAACATAACAAAACAAGTTTTTCACACAATTTCTAATCATTATTTTTACTCAGAAGATGTAAACATTTGCCGTGTTTCGTAAATTACAAATATACTGAGTCTGAATTTTACTTGGTTACATTAAGTATAATTTCTTATTCCCTAAAGTGAAAATAGTTACAATGTTTTATAAAACATCCCACTTTTTTACTACAACTTTATTTTCTTTTATTGATGTTTATATAAGAATTTTCTCTCTCTGATTTTTTTTTCGTTAAAAAGTCACGTTAAAATTTTTCCGGTTTTGTTATTTTTTAGGGGTAAGGATGCAAGTTCAATCTAACGTCCCAGGTCCACAATATTTTTATATTTCTTTAAAAAAAAAACTCTTACTTACTTGAAAAAGTTATTTATCTTAATGTCTAATTTATCCACTCAGTCGTAATGATGTATTCAGTAGGTCTGCAGAAATTCATTATTTATTTCTTTGAACTGTGAAATCAGCATTTTTAAGTTGAAAAATAAAAAAAAGTAATCAAAACAATCTAACTAACTGCACCGTCGGGGAATAAAACTATCTTAATTTGAAGATATATATTTTGTACAGTAAAAGCAGAGTGGCTTTTGATTGAGTTTGATTAGAATTTCCCTATATCCATTCTATAATAATTTATCTTTTCTTTACTTACTATGTTTTTTACTTGCTTAATATAGAAAGATAGAAAAATTTTGTTCATATATTTCCCTTCCTGAATATATTTTCCGAATCTGAATCCCATCGTTTAGTTTGTTTAAATATAGAGAAGGAAAGGGAGATGAAGAACGACAATTAAAATTCACCAATTAAAACAAATGTGATAATTTTTTTAACCATCATATGATGATGAAAATGTATAGTGTGTCTAAGAAAATTGAATACTTAACTGGATTTTTGCATTTAAGAAATATAACAAAATATTTTATGTGGTTCATTGGAAAAAGATCTTGTTTGAATCTATTATTTAAAATATTTCTTGCTAATATTTTTTAAAACGGCATTAAAAATGATCAATCTAAATATAAATAATCCTATAAAAAGTAGTTTGTAGAAATATTCTCATACCTTGAATCAATTTTTTTATATGAAATTCCATATTAGACTGACATTCGTTCAAAATTAAATTCTAAATAAATTTTCATAAAAGCGATTATTAAGTTTTAGAATATTAATTTAGTATATTTTATGAAAACATATCAGCGTCCAATATTTCTAAACTTTGTGTGTATCAGGAAATAAGAGAAAAACCTATTGCAATATTCTGTTTTTATCAACATGAATTATACATAATTAAATGAAATCGTATGTAAGCCCGGAATCCTAATTATTTTATTTAAAAGTAGAACTACTCTGGATATGTTCAAAAGTAGGGCGATAAAAAGCAAACTGATTAATTTATTATTCTCTCCCCCCCCCCTCCATATACAACTTCAAATTGCAGCATGTAAATATTAAAATACTTCTTTTTATTTTTCAAAAATTACGAAATAAGATATGTATTTCAATTAAAATAAAAATACTTTCAATTATAAAACATTACTTTGAAATCATTTATTATTATTAACAAATTATTAATATTAATAATAACCAATTAATCGCATCAACCAAATTATATAAATTGGTGCCCTTGAATGAAGAAATAACAAAATTTTTGCAAGAATAAAAGAAATTGAAACAAAATTATATTTATATTAACGAACACATGTAAAATCCGTACAACACAAAATCAAATATAAAATATCCAAAATAACAAATTTAAGAAGAAATAAGGAGTTTAAAAAGAAGCTATAATGTTTTGGAAGAATACAGTAGAGGAAGCCATATAATATTTGGAGAGATAAAGAAAATGTTCGGAAGAATTTAAATTGCAGTTTCTGTTATGAAAATATAGTAAAATATTTGCTATTTGTCATTGTAAAGAATACTTAACACTAATCGACTGACCATATTATCCTAGATAATTTTTGGTAAATTTAGCTTCTCCTGTTCCAGTCTCACAAAACTGTCTTTCCTTTAAACTATGGTAATTTGCCCTCAGCCGCAAGCCTTTCAGAAACATTTAATGCATTTTCATTATAATTAAAATTGGATAGTTGTAGGATAATTTTTCTATTCGACGTATTTCTTTACTTCAACTCTAAGATGGTTCCACTCTAAAAGTCACATGGAAGGTCGCATCGGATTAGGCAAATCTTTACTTAAAATTGCTGTTTGCTTTCCAAATTTTAGAAATAAAAATTAAATTAACACGAATTGAAACAGAATATATACTATCTAAAGCTTTTATTAAGAATGTAGGGATAACTAAGATTAATAGGTAGTTATCAATATAAAGACTCTTTAGAGAATGTTCACATAATAGTTTCGGTTCACTTATAAGTTATCTACCCTTTAAAATAATTTGAATTAACAACAAACACATGAGAAGCATAAGGTATTAAAAGAATAATTTATCAATATCATTGCTCCCCGAGATATTAGGGGTTACTTATTTCACAAATTTATATTTATCCTAAAAGGCTATCCTAAAAAAAGTACTGATCACAATATAAACAAAAATATTAGTTAAACTTCTGATATTGGAATAGTTAATTAGTAATAACAAGAGAGAACAAATAATGAATAGGAATCACAATAAGATACTTAAGAAACATTGACAAACAAAACAGTATTTTGTAGGAGTAAAACAAAATATGCTATTCCACTAATTTCCAAACAAAAATCACTCAAATCTTAGCAATGGCTCCTAAATTTTTCAATTATCTACAATGCAATTTTATGTTTGTCACAAAACAAAGTAAAATTAATATTTAATCATAATAATAATTGGGATATCTTTCATGAAAAAAAGTTCATTTAAATCTGAGAGATCCATTGATCTAGTTTCAAAATTAAATATAATAAAAAGATTAATATTTTACCACTATATTCAAATTCATATATAATAAAGCTAGTAAAAGAAAATATGTTCTATTGAATCAACAAGTTTTTAAATTTAGTTGTTAGGGATCTGGAAAATCTAAATTTTCGTTTTAGACCACAAGTGCACGTTGTAAAAATCCTTTCACTACGATATAATGTATGAAAATGGGCACACCTCCTCATTTTAGTCACAAAGCACTACAAAACGAAATCTACTCAGTGTATTTATCAGATCTGATGAAGCCTTGTTAGTGTTAAAAAGTTCATAATCACCCGTCACACAATGGTATCGGGCATTATCATTCAAGACAGTAAAGCAATTTCCAATATTATCATAAAAGTCGCTTACATGAGTCAATGCAATCTACTGGTAATGAATTTCTGTATTTATAATACCTCTTTCAAAGACTTAAAAACTTCCTACTCTTGCTCAATAATGTACTTGCACAGATTATTATATTACCACATATGTGGTAGTCATCTTTCAAAATGTGGTTGGAAGAATGGCAGTTCTAAATTCACTCCCACCATATTGGCGTTTTTAATTAGATGATATATAAAAATAATACATTTCATCAGAGTTATTGGTGTTGTGACTTATGGCACTTTACAAGCCCCCTGACAGTTATCGGTCAACGATTTAAGTTTAGTGAGCATCTCTTGTTTTTTCAGTAGCGCCATCAAGGACCAAGAGTACGAATTAGCCATTTAATGCGTCATATTCGTTTGCACAACCCCTTTTTACAAGGGGGGGGGGCACATTCACACATCTCACAGATAGAACAGAAGAACAACCATGCCCAAACTGGGACGCCCAGATCATGGAAAATGCGTGCTACCCCTATGCCATTACAC
>JAPMOR010103928.1:0-35406 GCA_026543865.1 Argiope aurantia | reverse complement strand
AAAAATGAAGGGTTTAGAAAATATAAAAATTGTGACGCTATCTCTTTATGGAACCGAGATCCAATCAATTTTCTAGAAAAGTGCATAATCGTCCGAAGAAATCATACAAACGCGAGGTGATGAAGACATTATCAAGGAAATTGATAGTTAAGTTTAGTTTAAGATAATTTTTAGAAAATTACATGAAATGTCGGAGAAATTTTGTAAACGTGAGTTCATAATACGATTATCAAATGAATTCCCACTTCGAAGTATAGTTAGAAAGAAAACATTCGAAATGCATTCGGATCGCTTTCATACTTTTGGGGCTGTTGATTAACAATTTGCTGCTTTTGTGTGCTTTGTTGATTTTGGAAAAAGGTGTCTGTGTACATAATTTTGCTACCTCTGTGTGTGTGTGTGTGAGAGAGAGAGAGAGAGAGAGAGAGAGAGATTATGTGTGTGTGTGTGAGTGAGTGTTTTTTTTTTGTCAAATAAAGCTATTAATGTTTATCGAACTTGTTGAATGTTTTCCCCTTACACCCACTGGAAACCTTTCCGTAGTAATATGAAATTAATTAAGCTTCTATATAATAGATTTAAGTCATCAAAGTCTATAATTATTTTTAAATACAAGCAAGTGCTATTTTCTGAAGAACAGTATACTATCTTTTTGAGTTTTCTAATTTCATGGTTGATAGTTGAATATCTCATTGAGATGATGCAGAAAATTATTACCACAAATGGTACATGAGATGGTATAAATATATAAGTTCTAAATTTTCACACAAAATCAATGTATCTACCATTTGGTCCAAGGCCAGATATTAAATATTCACCAACTACTGATACATGGCTCTTTTTCTTTGCAAATTAATTTAGAGCCTGCAATATTCTGATTCTACATGTCTTACTATGAAATAAATGACATTAAAAATTTCTGATATTTTTATTATATTGATTACAAAGAAAGGTATTGTATTTTGCTCCCTTCTCTTTCTTTTCTTAACTAACGATGGCGAGGCGTTAATTTTTGGTTTGGGAACTGAAGATTTACTGTATGAAACGCAATTCCTTCAAAATGACAATGAATGTAAAATAGGAATACATTATTTACATAGCCAAATATTAAATTTTAGAAATTATAAAATAACATGAAGACTAGAGTGCTATGAGCCAGCTTAAGTATTGTACTTGTTATTTGATTTTGAGTTAAATATCATATTTAAAATTAAACAATTTTCGTTTAGTTATTAATTGGGTAAAATTCTAACTAAAATTCATTATTAAGCTAAACCACAATTCGACATGCAAGCATGAATTATCCATAAGTTTTTCTTCGGGGGTACTTATTTTTCTTGTAAGAAATGAAAATAAGTTTTCTTGTAGAATTATATTTTTCTGATAATATTTAAAAACTAAAAGAAAACGAAAAAGGAAAAATGCTCTATGGATTTACATCGTTCTTATAGCTAGATTCTATCTTATTCCCGCGGTTTTATCTAAATCAAAAACTTTCTTTGATCAGATAAGTAATTATTATTGTAATAAAACGTGTAAAAAACTTTATCCTCACAAAAAAGAAAATACAAATTATGGCAAATCATATTGGCTCTGTATATTTATTATTCCGAAAACGTTCTTCACTCAATTTTTGATATATTTACATAACTTAGCATTTTCTGTTTGGGTATTCATCTTTAGGTAAGTTGTAAATTAAAAGACTTCACATCTTTGAAAGTCACAAGAACCCCTGCATTTGAATGCCTCCCTTCGACATTTGTGCATAGTGACACAGTATGATGTAATTTATACATTGTAATATACTGAAAAGAATCAATATACACCATAGATACATTCCTTTTCACCGATTAAATTCAAAATTTGACAATTTTGGGCCAAAATTTGCATCCCAGATTTCATTTATAAAAGTTGTCCGCTTTTGAATTTTCGTATTTATACCAATATACCGACCAGCAACTGGCCATCCCTTTGATAGATATGATCCAAAATTTCACACACATTATGATTTTGATTATAAATCTATGCACCAGTTTCATATATAGGCCCTTGAGTTTTGGCATTATCATGCTCTCATTCATATGGGCACAAACAGAAGCAGCAACTTAATGAATTTTGCCAAAATCCTGAAAAGAATTCTACAAATTTTATGGTAAGATTGCCTATCAAAATTTCCCCTTTTAATCCAAGGTTTTTTCAGTTATCAGTTCATAGAAAGGCAGACAAAATACAAGAAATGGATTTTTTAGACTCAGTAACTCTGAAACGAGAGGGTTCGCTACAATTTCGGAGTCGAATTTTTTTGACAATTTCATTACTTTGCAATAGCATAGTTTGTAACCTAGAAAGTAGAGAAAACGTTGCTTAAAGTCAGCATATTAAGTTCCTTCAAAACACAGAATATATATATATATTATACAAGCATCCAATTGAAATTTCCCATTCAGAAAGAGATGGTATCAATATTTTTGTTACTTTAAGACTTTTAAGAGAATAAAGTGGAAGATTTGAACATGAAATTAGCAAAATTCACGTTCAGAAACATATAGCATCAATATTTTTTTATCATCTAGACGCTGAAAATAATTTATTCTAGTAAATTATAAAGATAGTTAAAAAAAACTAAAATACAAAGATTGCATTTGAAAGAAATAACTATTATTGGTCCAATTTATTCAACTTAAAACCCTTAAAATCTTCAAAGGAAAAAGTAAGAAAAGAATAATTAAAAATAATTTAATTGATTCTATATTTCGTACATGAAAGATTTGCTTAAAATTACTTATTGATAAACATTTCTTGTGATTTCCTATAACAAAATTTTAAGCTTATTCTTCTAATTCTTTTCACTAGAATATGCATAAAAAGAAAATTTTGTTATTATTATTTATTCACAAACGAAAAATGGAATTTTTTTGTAAGTTAGGAAAGAGGCGAAAACTCTATCTCGTCGTTAAGAAGCAATACTAAAGAAAAATAATCCTAGATATTTTTCTTATTTAGTGCCAACACTTGTTTAAATAAAAAAAATTGCGACCTATATTGATAGATTCTATTAAAAACTTGATTTAGAATCTTTTAAAGGCTTGGTAGAAATCTTTTTTAAATATTCAGAAAAATATATAAAAAATATTTTTCTGTCAAACACTTTAAAATTAAAAAGGATTATTGGGTTTCATTGCTGTTAAAATTCACTATATTTTTAAGTTCTAATTCGAAAAATCATTTGGTTTTTAAAATGAAAAATTTAGATATATTACAAATATATTGTATTTGAGAAATAATTGAGCATAAAATAACAATATTAACCAATGATAATTCAAGTTGTAATTATAGCGAAAACAACAAGAAATATCTTTTAATAAACATTAAGAAACTTCTAGACATATTGCTGGGATTTTAATTCAAACACCATTTATTGATACGGTCTCTGCTAATATAAAATAAGTATATGTGAGTGTATGTTTATGAGAGGGGTATTTAATATAAGGGGAATTTAATGAAACCTGATATTTAATGAAAAATTGCACATATTCATTTAAGTTCTATAATCAATTATTCCCTTTTCTATTGTTTAATATTTGTAGGAAGCCATATTATGTTATTCCCATGAGATATAGCCTCTAGTAATCTTCTACTTTGAGTCAACTTACATTACCATCCATTAAAAATCAATAGCACAGTTTTTCATTCTCTTTTGAAATAGTATACAGGGGACAAATATTTTATAATAGAAAATAGTGAAAGTTAAATACACTTGAAAAATTAGTATTACAGTAATCAAAATACTACAATCCGAGCTTCATAATGGGTTAATA
This sequence comes from Argiope aurantia, assembly GCA_026543865.1. Lineage (NCBI taxonomy): Eukaryota > Metazoa > Arthropoda > Arachnida > Araneae > Araneidae > Argiope > Argiope aurantia. Next base: position 31,588 of record JAPMOR010103928.1, on the reverse strand, counting down.
AATGCATTTTTCAATCTCTTTCTCTCTCTCTCTCTCTCTCTCTCTCTATCTCTCTATATATATATATATATATATATATATATATATATATATATAAAAATTTGGAATAAATTCTTATTAGACTTATCTTTATCTTTTCTTTTCTTTATTTTTATCTTACACTTTTCTTTTCTCTAAGGTTCTCAAGAGATTGAGACGAAACATTTTTGATATAATTAAAAAGCTGCGCATTCATTTCCTGAATATACATTTGGATAACATAAACATAAACACATAAAACAAAATAACACATTAAATTAATCAATTTTTAAATATTTGTGTCTTAAATTATTTTATCACTTCTGGTTGCACTTTATATCTCTCTGTGATTCCTGAAATCAGAAAACCAACAACATTAAAACTTTAAAATCATATTTGTTTCAAAAATGGACTGAGCAACGAATTTAAATATTCATTATTAATATATTTTAAGATTAGAAAAAATCAGTGACATAAGTTCTCGCCAAATCTTGCTTCATTTGAATTTCTTTGAAATTTCAACTCATTAACTCAAACCTAAACAAAATACCTTGACTTATTAAATAGTAATTAAGTGTACCATTATTTAAATTGCATAACTAACCAAATCAATTTTATTTAGTTATCTAAATGAAAGTTTGTTACAACATTCTGTATTCCAAGCATAATTTATTATAACAGTATTAGAATGAAACAATTCTCTAAAAATTTAATTTAAAAAGCTTTTATTCCTTATTCTTCTCTCATTGTCTCAGTTAATCTGAATTGATATTGTAGAATATATGCAAAATAAAACTTGAAACCTGAATGTATTACTAAAAAAATTCATTTGAAAAGTTTTTATATATTTCACTTTTTACAACACAAATACATATTTATATGTTACAGTCGATGTTATAAACCGGTTATTATTTACAATAACTTATTCAAAGCCTTTTCAGTTTTAGTAATTATCATTTATTAATTATAATAATCAGACAATATAATGAATCCATTAATCAAATCACGCACTCCATTAATCACATCACGCAATCCATTAATCACATCACAATCATTCATAGATAAAATAGTTAAACGAACAAGAGAATTTCCTTTTAAGATCCGATTGTACTATTGCACAATACTATTCATATTTCAAATTATAAGCGCATTTTTTAATCAAACTTTTAAGTTGAATATGTAATTAGCGATTTAAAAATAATTAAACGGAATCAGTCAAGTATCGGGTAGAATTTCACTTCACTGCAAATGAATTTCAATGACTAAGCCATATGTTCAATATCAATTTAAAAAATTGATATACTCATGTGGTTAAAGTCATCCAATATATATAAATCCATAGACCAAATTATAGACCTAGCGCCTAATGATTACCACCTGTTTATTTATTTAAAAACTTTTTTTGGGCACTGTCTAGACACTAAGAAAAAGCAAAAACGACTGATGCAATTACAGTTACAGGAAAGATATACAAAAAAGTATTAAAACTCTTTATCTTTGTGAAAAATGATAACTTGGCAAAGATGCAAAATAAAGAGAATCGTAAACAGTATTAAAAAGTAAAGAATTTTGAAATATATATGTATTATTAGCCTCTTTTTTTCCGAAGCTGCATTTACTTTAAAAAAAGAATCTGGTGATGGAATTTAGTTAAATTCTTCCAAGTAGATACTACATCATTAGTGATACCATAAATTTAATTTGTTCTCCAAGTGTAAAAAAATTCATTATTATTCAATAATTGATATTTAATAAGAAATTAAAATAATTATTTTCTTGTAATCAAATAAAACATAATAATATAGTAATTATTAAAACCACCCTAGAAAACTTAATCTTTTTAAAGAAGAAACCTGATGAATAAGTTATAAAAGTTATTGATTACCATTCTTAAACTAATAACCTCAAAATACGATTCAATAAAATTAATTAAATAAATATAAAATTTGAAAACTGAATATCGTAAAGAAATATGAAAGCAAAATTGTAGCTGGAGATAAATAACTATCAAAGCAATCGATTTTTCTAATTCTTACATAGATGCAATAACTTATCAAACAAAAAAAATGATTATTATATTTTAAATATTTGTTTGAAATACAATTTTCTTATTCTCATGAGCAAAAAATCTGTTCATAAGTTTTTTAAAAATATTTTTAGTAAAATTTTTCAAAATGTTAAAAGTATTATTTACAAAAAAAAGTAAGGAGCCCAAAATAGCAGATGTCATTATAACAACATAAAAAAATTAATTGGAATGCTTGGTAAAAATGTAATAAAGAAGTGAAGAATATGAAATTTCATTTATATGCTGTATACAAAATTTAACTACATTCAGCATAAGACACAAATGATGCTGAATTTGTATTTAATTGTTATGAAATGTATTTTTAAGAAGTTCTTAAAATTAACATTTTTTTATATGTTTCTATAAAAGAATTTAGTAAATTATATTATTGTTTTAATGCTCCATAAATTCAAAAATTTATAAAGATCTACTTTAATGTAATAGAAATCAAACTAACCCGGATCTAAATAATTATTTCGCATCTAAAAAATTCTTCTTTCAGCTACGTGATTAAATTGGTTAAATAAAAAAACTATTCAATAAAACTCCATTAACTTTTCATTTTCTTCTATTGAACTTATTATATTGTTACAAGCCTGTATTGTTGCTTCCATCATGGTTAGTTCAATCATTGGAAATATCATTTTTTGATAAGCTCTGTTGGGTGAGATCTGGTGCCGCGTCAGTGATCTCAGAGCTTGGCCACTATTTGGCGACTTTGGCAACAAAATAGATATTACTGGAAACTTCCAGAATTTTTACAACTGAGTCAATAGAAGCCGAGATACACCTGATTGATCCATGACCTTCTCTGCCCGCCCCCAAGAACTATAAATGGCCGGCAGTCTCAAGCTGAAGTCAGTCAGCTGTGAAACGGGTCGTAATCTTGGAAATCCGGACTGATCTAACTATTCGTGAATGGGCGAATAGTTAGATCAGTCATTCGAAGAGCAAGTGTTGTGTAGAGCTCAAGCGAGTGCTATGCCGTGTCCTGGTGTTTATTGTGGAAGCAGCATTGAGTCGTGTGTGGAGTAGCCAGTCATGTAATATTGAGTCGGCAGTTGGATACAGCTAAAGCGAGGAGACAGTGGTATATTGCAGACGTTTGGAGAGACCGTAGAGTGAAGCTACGTAGATTCCCTGCTTCTGCTGAATTCTGTCTGGCCGCTCTGTGTGCTGTGGTTGTTATTACTACCGATTACTACATGTGGACTTCTATTTGTTGTAGTGTGCTGCTGTTTGTTGCTTGTGTTCGTCTCGCCTATGTACATTTGTCGTCCATGTGTTCTCTATGTCTTCGTATTTAATAAAATATGTTGTTATTTATTACTAAAGGACTGTTTATTTCATCGACCAACAAATCGGAAATGAATCCCAGGAAGTATCCGTAACAATATTTCCTGGTGAAATAAAATCTCTGCAGCAAATATAACGGATATTTATTTGAAGTATCATTGTTTATCTCCTTTTCAAATAAATTTCTGCAGGTTAAAGACAAATATGCAAGATGCAGCTTTTATGATGAGAGGTTGAGTTATTTATATATAGTTTATTTCATTTTTGACAATACGTAAGTATTTTAATGACTATTAAAATTGCTATCTGTTAATACTAATTCATCGAATAAATCGAATCATTAAAAATATGCAAAAAAATATTGATGATGTTAATTTACTTTATTTCTAGTGTCCTTATCTTTTGACTTTCTCGTCTGGAAAGTACAAAGAGAGTATCAAAAATTTAAACTCAAAATTTTGATGAATATCTACGTTTAAATGAATGAAATTTGATACACAATCTTTTGTCCAAATTTTTAGATGTCTTTCAAATTTTGAGCTGACTTCATTCAGAGGAAGTATGTCTGTCTGATTGCTTGTTGGAATCTAAACTAACACAATAACCACAAAACTAAGAAAGCGAGATAAATAGAATTAGATACGCTGATTTAAGAACTTATTATAGATAGCTATCAAATTTTGAGCCAAATCTAACAAGACATGACCTTCTGTCAGCCTGTACTTTCAGAAAAATGAAAACGTTATAACTCAAAAACGTATATCAAATTTGGTATGTAATTTTGTGACTACAAATGTAGTTCTGTGTAAAAAAACAATTTAGGATACTTTTAACCGCATCCCAGAGATTAATATCCAAAGCTCTATTTAAGGCCCTTACAACAAATAGAGTAAAAATGCTAAGTTCAAGCCAAAAAATTAATATTTCGCAACTATTTTACGCCAATACAGGCAAGTCGTTCGCTGAGATACCACTTTTATTAGAGGGTAGGCGCTGAAGTTTTGGAAGGACCATTTACACTGCTTCTATCATAAGCAGGACGATGTATTACTGTAGTGATTCATTGGATATGTCCGTTAAGAGAGGAATAGAGTATTCTGTTAATGGACCGATACATTCAGACTGTTGTTTATAGATGTCATAACGGACAAAAATATACAATGGAACACAATGTTGCAAACAATCTTATGAGAGTAAAAAATAACTGAAACCTCTTTTAGGTTTAGAGTTCAGCATGCATTATTAACACGCATAAAGCATTTACATCTGCGAAGGATAATCCACATAGGAATATACAGAAGAAATCCTAATAAAGACTTAGTCTCAACCTACGGCGGGAATCTTCGTGCGAGAACTTGTTCATTTTTTATTTCATCAACTTATTTCTTAACTTATTACTTTTAACTACCACTTTTAACTTATTTCATCATCTTTTCCAGCGGTATTTCCTGGAACTTACGTTATGTATGAATGGATCAATGGGGTTTTGTTAATCTGCAACACGTCTTGCCGGAAGTGCTGCAAACTGGGTAAACCGCAATGCAACGAGACATGGAATTCAAGGGATTGATATCCCTTTTATATTTTACAGTTGGAAGCTTTAAATACTTACATGTTACACACCAAGGACATGAAAGGCATTTGGAGCCCATTGACTTCTACGTTGGCAGGATATCTATATAAATGTGATATTTTATTGTGGGGATACACTTTAAATTATTTGCTTATTTGATGCCTATGGACACAATGGAGTCTATCATTACTGTTGCTGTTGCAAATATCAAAAGTCAAAAACTCCATCGAGGACGTATGGAGGTTGTTTTAACATCTTTGTAGATTCTAAAATGATTTCAGCGGTCATTACATTTAACTCTTGAAATAAGTTAAATAAACCTTTTTGTAATTATTATTGCGCATTAAGACATTATAGCGTAATTAGGGATTGGAATACCGGTATACCTAATACCGGTATTTTGAGCCATTTATACAATTTTGTAATAACGGTATTCACAAGTTTAAATACCCTTTTACTAGACATTTTTAAAATTGTCTCTACTATATGTTCAGGGATCGCCAACACAGCAAAATAGTATACGTTTTTGTTTTTATGTCTCACTTAATGGCGAAATTAATTAGCTAATTAATGTCTTAATTAATTGCTTCAATCTAAATTAGCGAAGCATGGATTATCCCTGAAAGAAGATATTGTATCCATAACAACCGATGGAGCAACAGTTATGAAAAAAGTTGGAAAGTTGATTGGTGCAAATCAGCAATTGTGCTATGCTCATGGAATTCAATTAGGAGTAGTGGATGTATTATACGAAAAAAATAAAGAACAGAAAAACCCAAATACTGTAGATATAGAAAATTCGGATTAGAACTTTGAAGAGAGTTGACAATGAAGATAATGACAATGTAATTGTTGAAGAATAAATTGCTAATGAGGATGAAATATTAACCCATCAAGAATTGCTTCCTATAATTTATGAAGTTCGAAAAATTCTTAAGATATTAAACGTTCCACAATAAAAAAATGACATATTACTAAAATATATACTAACTGAAAATAAAACAGAATATATGTTAATATTAGATTCTAAAATACATTGGAACAGTTTACTCCTAATAATGGAGCGATTTTTCAACCTGAGAAATCCAATCCAAAAAGCATTAATCGACATAAACCTGTAAACTAATTTTTCAGATAGTGAATTCGACTTAATATCCAGAACTGTATTAGCTCTACTTTCAATAAAACTGACTATTGAGGCATTATGTCGGACAGATTCTAATTTAATTAATTGCTAAAGCAAAAATAAATTTCATGTTGCAGTCACTGAAAGAACAGCACACATCACTATCTGAAGAATTATATATTACATTGAAAAATAGCACAGAAGAAAGGCATACCGAAATAGAAAATGTCTTACGGTATTTACATAATTATAATGATCTTAAGAATGAAAATGAAAAAGAAGAAAAGAAAATAACCAAATCTGATCAAGTTTATAGTAAATTTTCTTAAAATCTTTTACCCACAAACCCTTTCACATTCAGAAGAATTCGATTCAGTTATCGAAGATTATGATGATACTAATGTCGATAGTGAAAAGGAATTGCCTCTTGAACAAAAATTAGAATTAGCGATCAATAAAAAAATTTCAACGAACCAAAATACGATACAGAAATGAGCTATATCCAAAACCATCCGACCAGAAATCTACTTATTTGAAGATGAGGGATTTAGAGATATATACATGGCAAAAGTATATCGCGCATTGCTAACAGTACCACCAACTAGCGTAGATGCCGAAAGAGCGTTTTCGACAGCTGGTCATTTTTGCACAAAATTACTTTTCAGGCTTAATAACAGTACAATTGATGCATTGTGTTTTTTAAGATCATTTTTCAAAAATTTGTAATAGTACCACAGACTGAAAATAGTGATATTTACACTTTTTTTGTTATTTAAATAAATAAGATGTTTCTTTACTTTTTTGGGATTCTTTATATACTGCTATAATTTATAGGTAATAAATTATTTTTGTGATATTTACACTCTCTAATAAAACTGGCAAATAAAGCATAGAAATACCTGTGTTTTCTTTCTTTTTTAAAAATTTCTAAAACCGGTATTAAAACCGGTTTCCCGGTATTAAGATCAAAAAAATACCGAATACCGGTATTGAAATTTTAGTCCGATATGGCAATCCCTAAGCATAATGTTGAACATGTATACGCTTTTCACATTTTTCCCTATTTCACAGTGTTTGTCACTCACTCTTCACTATTTCATTCTGTTTTGTGATAGTATGTTGTACTGTAAATTTTGCTTTTCTTATATCTTCTATCTCTCCTCTGAACCTATTGATTCACTATCAAAACATTATGTTAGACCATTAAAATAATCAGTGTATACTTATCAAAGCGAACTCTCTTTTTTTCAAAACATTAACTCGTTTCATTTGTGGAACTGTGACTGGAACGATAACATTGATGGATTCAATCATTGAATAAATAAAGTCATTTAATTAATGAATGTGTGTGTACTCACGGAAATAAGTCAAGTTTTCTAATAAGTCCTGTTTTTCAATTCTTGTTATTAGAATTTATTTAGCAGAGTGAAAATAGTCTGTGCATAATAACCAACGCAAGTTTTCATTTTAAAGACATGAAATCGTAACTTATATGGTGACTGAAATTCTTTCTATTATTCCAAAAATTAATATATTTTAATTTTTGTATCAATAATTATGCATGAACTTTTGATTTTTAAGAACATCTTCAAGAAAGTGTCGTAGGAGAAAATCCTGTTTCCCCAGAATAATTCAAAAGTGATAAAGCATTTTGTTCGCTATTATTATTATTATTTTCTTTTTTGTTTGCTCTTTACCCATTTTCAATTTATATTACCACAAAAAAATATTTTGTTTTCTGATGGAATGTATTTCTACTTTCAGGACTTGAAATTTTTTTAACTTCTTAATTAATAAATTTGAGTTAGCTTTGAAGTTATTCCAAATATAATCTCGGATATTTATTTGAATAAGAAAATCCAATTCTTTAAACATTTTTACATACATGTAGTACATCAAAGAATTTAATGCATACATATATACATTAATTTCATTTTTGTTATTAAATTTTAGACGATCTCAGAAATAAATATGCTGCATTTCAAAACTACTTGGAAAGAAAAAAAAAACTCATAGCTTAAAATGTGGCAATTTTATTTTTATCCCTTTTTTTAATAATAGCAAGATAGGATTTCTGTAGATAAAAATATTTTTGTATGTCAGATTTTGAAAAATAACAACAAATAATTATCTACACTTTATATGTTCTTCCATATTTATAATGATTGACAAATTCGGATTTGTCTTCAAATAGAAATGCAAATATATCAATTAATTGGATAAGAATTAATTGTCTTTCGCATAATAATAATTTAGCTATTTTAAATTTATAAAAATAATACATTATGAAAAAAAATTGCTTGTTATTGATAATTTCACTCTTAAAAATTAAATTTAAATTTTGCATAAATTTTCTTGTACTATGTGCATTAGTAGTTTAATGGATTGAATTCCTTTAATTTTACAGCCGTGTATACTATTTGCATTTGACCCATTATATCCGATGTAAGCAACTATCGATTCATCATAAACGTAATTACGTTTACTCTCTCTCTTTCTCTCTAACTCTCTCTCTCTCTCTATATATATATCAGGCTTATGTGGATCTTTGCATAATTTACATATATGTGGTATGAGCCTAAAATATTCGTCAAGCGAAATGGTAGCAACCCGATGACAAATGACGCAATACGTAAGAAAGCAACTCGTGTCAGAAAAAAGAATGGAAGAAATGAATATCACAGGTTGCAAAATGAATGCATTTTGCAACCGGCTTATGAAGTATAAAAAGAACAGACTTTTGTATGCGATACATGCATCGAGTCATAGGTTGCTCTAATTTGAGGATCTAATTACGTTTCCTTGTATTATTTCAAACCTCTTCCAAATAATAGAATTCCTTTCATTAGGAACATTCAATTTAGATAGTATATGCAGTAATTTCGAAATTATGGTTATCGAATTATCGTTTCGGTTTGTTATAATTTCTGAATAATACAAGAAAACGTAACTTATATTTTATAATAACTTATATCTTATATAATATTTTTTTTCTTCTTAAAAACACCATCTTTGCTTATAAATATATTTTTGGGAAATAAAATTATGCGATGAAAAAAAAAAAAAAACTCTCGATTCAGGTTCTGAAAGATAAGCCACAATGTTTAAAAGTTGATAAAAACCTGATCTATATTCATATCCTTTCTTTGAAATTCTGCATTTAGAATATTCGAATAGCTATTTCACATAAGCGTTGATAAGAATTTAAAATATTGTTTCCCTGTGAAGTTAATTTCATGTTGAAAAAAAAAGTGACCCTTCGACCTTAGTAATAAAAACAAAGTCCTAGAAAACTATTTAATTTTTACAATATATTGATTAGGACTGACGATACAATATCCTTCTATATGCTTCTTTACTCTGGCATGGAAATTATAAAATGCCAAGAGATAGAGCTGAAGTTAATTGATTTGAATTCAAGCAAATAGTCCTGAGATATCTCTCGGCCGAGTTCTTTCTGAATGTTTCTGAATGAGATGTCGCGGTAAATCGGTGCTTTAAGGTATTTCTGTATTTGTAGTTTACTGCACACTTCGCATATGTTTCGTTATTTGTGTTTCATATTTTAGTGTACAATCAATCACTACTATTGATACTAAGACTGTTGATGACTTTACCGTTCTTCGGATATTTTCAGAAATACTATTGTTTAGGAACAATAATAAAATCCTACTTATATAACATACATTTAAAAGCTCACATCAGCACAAAAGTTTAAGAAATGACAACCATAATATGCTAATTAATAAACAAGATGCCGGTTCTATTTTATTTTAAATAAATTTTATTTATAAACATTTTTTTTCCTTTATCGTTCGCTTCCAAAAAAGAGATAGGTCTGAAATTAGTATCGTTGTGAAATAAAATCGTGCACTTAATTTTAAAATTCAACATTGTTATGAGGGTTTTATCCTGAAATAGATTTAATTTTTTTATGCGTTCTCTTATAATGGAATTTTATTTTTCAATATGATTTCGTTTTATAAAAAAAATATCAAAATATATATATTTTTCGTTTAGGACCTCTGACATCTCGTAGGTTTTTAAATTTCTTCTGACAATATGTCCAAATTCCTTTGGTGAAATATGTATGTCTGTTTTATTCATTTTCCCTTCTGAAAAACCACAGTAACTATAGGTTATAAAACGATTTGTATGATCTAGGAAAATTATTGTTAATATAACTCACACACGTATGTATAGATACATATATACTACTGGCCAAAAGTATAGCAAGTTTGAGAAATTTCACTTTTTTTTCAAGAATAAGCCCCCAAAATGTGAAATGTGAAGGAAAAAAAATATTTTTCTTTTCATTTAATGTGATATTTTTATGTCGATATGTTAAATAAGTCTAAAAGCAAGATATAACTAAGTTATTGAACAAAAAATTATTTAATTTCAAAAAGAATAAAATAGAAACAAAATGCACAGGTTATCAGTATCGGAATAAATTTTGATTCCCCGGAATAAAATGAAGTAAAGAAAAATTTCAAATTCTTTTTATCTGAAAAGATAATAAAAGAGTTCAAATTAAAAGAAAAGCATTTAATATTTTTTTGGCCCGCCTCTGACTTCAATCATGACAGCCACACTGCTAGGCATGACATCCACAAAGTTTTGCAATACTTCCTCCGGTATTTCATGTTGGCAGATTTTAATTACTGTTTCCTGAAATTTTAGTTTTGTTCGGGGGTGATTCTCAGTTATTTTCTTTCCCATTATGCACCATAAATTATCAATGGGGATTAAATCTAGCCTGTTTCTTGGTCATGCGATAACTTTTAATACCAAGATTTTCAAATGCAGCCTTAACATAAAATAGTGAATGGTTTCAATATAGAGATCAGAACTGAGCTGAAATGAAATTTAAAATTAATTGTAAAGTTGGTCTTATCTTTTTCGATGCACGGCAGGGTGCTAGATCTTGCTGAAATATCCATTTCTGCCTTAGGAACACGTCATACTATGAACAATTTATCCTTCAGCACACCAGCATTCTTGCCACCATTCAAGGTTCCCTATACAAAATGAAGTCGCCCAGTTAACTGATATGACAAGTACTCCTACACCAATATGCTTTCTGGGTGTTTGATGTACAAACCAGGCGTTCTGGCCTCATACTCTTCTTTGCTTTACACCAAAGGCGGCTAGGTTTGTCAGATATTAAAGGAAAGCGATTTTCATAGCTGAATATGATTTGCCCTCATTCTGAAAATTCCAATTTTTGTGCACCTTGGCCCACTCCTATCTTTTTTTCCACATGACTTTCGCCATTATCTGTTTTTTTTTTTCCTAGATACTTGTGCCTTGTAAACAGCTTCACAGAGCCTCTTGCAAACTGTTATGGGAATGCAATGACATGAAGTCATTACATTGTCTTGCGTGTGTAGCAGAACTTGCAAATCTATGTTTATGGCATAATCATGTCCATGTAGCATCAGCACGTTTAGAAGATAATCTCGGATGACCCGTTCTAGGCTTTGTATCTACGGTTTTTTCGGTTTTGAATCTCTTTATGAGGTGCGAAACCATCAACTTATTGCAATAGCACCAATGAGAAATCCTAAGATTTGAAATGTTTTGTTGGTGCATTAAAATAACAACCCGGCTCTTCCCACGAGTTAATGAACACATTTTAAGAAAATAAATACTTTAAATTGAAAAGCAATGCACAGAGAATGCACTTCGACAGCGCAACAAATGAAATGAAATCCTTTGCATTCAGAATCGTGAAGAAATCGTTCCAAACAATTGCTTCATAATGGATGACACAATAGCTTAAAACTTCTCCACCACATTTATACTACAAAATATCACTTTAAATAAAAAAAATATTACTTTTGGGGGGTTTATTCTTAAAAAAACATATAATTTTTCAAACTTGCAGTACTTTTGGCCAGTAGTGTATATATTCTTTTATAAATTCTTGACATTTATTATTATATAATGTTTCTTTATAAATATACGAATTCTGTATAAAACTCAAATAGTTTATAAAGATAGTTTTCAATGCAGCCTCATATTGTTCAGGGCATATAAATGATGGTTCTAATTTTGTTTAACATATTATATCTAGAAAAATCAACAAGTAAGAAATTAAAGAGTGCAGCGTTTTCTGCAGATAAACTCACTTAGATATATTTGAAATAAAAGCATATCTAAACAAAACAAATTCTCATCATTCAATATATATATGTAAATATACCAAATTCTAATTAACAATAAGTTAAATCTAATTAACTCCACTTCATTTATTCTCTAGACATTTCGTTTTAAAAATTATCTTGTCTTATTAAATTGCATGCTGAAATAAATATGCAAAATCAGACTTTTAAAAAATTAAAATACTGAAAATATTTATTGCACCATTGTTTCTAATAATTTTATATTCATATTAAATCTATGATTATTAGGTAAAATGTAGTATAAATTATTCTTGTAAAAATTAATTTTAGTGAAATTTTTTCGAAGCTAGATCAAACCTGTAGTGGTTAAAGAGAATCAAAAGGAGAATTTGTATTTATCATCACCAGACAGTGTTCCATTTTTTTCACTCCCTCTTATTAAATTCGTTCTACATACACAGGGTGTCCACTTAAGATCTTTTACCCTGCATTAACTTGAAAATTACGACAGCTATTGTTACAAACCTAGTGTTTAGCTATAACAGACTGACCATGTGTTACTCAATAAGATCGAATAGAGAGCCACCTGGTGGGAAATAATACAATAAATTATCCTATTTTGAAAACGGTATGAGATAGGAATTAAAATCAATTTCAAATTTATAGAGAAGCTTCGATTTAGAACGAAAATAGGTTTGGGTGCTAAAAGTAATTCAATAACATGACAACATGTGTTAGCCGGCAGAAAGATTATGCTTTGAATGATGAATGTTAAACCCCATTTCATATATCATTAAAAAAAAAAAGAAGAAGAAGAAGGAAAGAAAGAAAAGAAAAGGAAAAAAACAAACATATGCTGATAACTAATTGTTTCGTTTTATTTTTAACGCTTTGCTGGCACAAGAAACTATCGCGGTAGGTATATTCCTATAGGAAGACTACCTACAGCAACGATTCTCATTACAAGACTTCAAACATCTTCCCCTACACTTTTTAACTTTATTTATTGCATCATTTTTTTTATTAAATTTTATTTCTTAAGAATAGTTTCAATGTATTCAAAACTATGATTAAATATTTTTAATATAAAAACCTAATGCATTATATTAAAAGTATGAACATTTTTTATACATAAAAATGCATAAAATATAAAATCTATTTGGTACTTCGAAGTTTTCAGACGTTAAGATGAGAAATCAACAACAACAAAAAATAAAAAAAAAATTAAATCATTAAAATTGCATTTAGAATTTTAAAAATTGCTCTGAAATGTAGATTATCTCCCTCCAAAGTATTCATGCGCGAAGTTGTTAGCTCTAAATCAATGGCCTGGCTTGTAGAGTGTCAATATACATATATATATATATATATATATATATATATACGCATATTTACACACATTCATCTTTGTTATTAGTCTATTAATAGAAATACAATCTTTTAATAGAAAAATACAGCGAGTTAAGAAAAAATTACCATTGTACCTTCCCAAGTTTAATTTCATTCCAGTATCTTCATCACTGATAAGCACTAAATTGTCCTAATCATTAATAAGTTCAAATTTTCAAGTTCTATCAATATCAAAAAAAAAATTGAGAGAGTTTTCTAATTATCAAAGATAAATAAACAGTAAAATATAAAATGCGATTTATTATAACAAACGCTTAATGAAAAACGTTATTTGCACTAATAAATATAAGGTACTATACAAGGACGATAAATTTGTATCTTAAAATATATAGATTATAACTCTGTTAGAAGTAAAACATAGAGGATCATGCAATTTTGCTTTCATTCCTATAAACTAAACCTTTTGATAAAAAATAGAACAGTGAAAATATATTTCAAACAATCCAGTAAACCTGCTAACTTTACTTTTCAGAGATCATCCTTTACCTTTAATAGATCATCATGAATAATTTTAACAAAAGCATTTATTAAATTCAAAATTATTGCAGTGTTTTTTCTAATGGCCAAAAGAAAAAATTCCATTTTAAAATACGATTAGAAAAAAACATCGAACTGAACATGTTAGGAATAGTTCCTTACTTTTTTAACCTACAAAGGCGAATACTTTATAAATAATTCAAAATCTTATTGGAAGGCATGAAGCAGGAAAAGTTCCAAAACAATTTCAGCAGCTTAAATGTTTTGCCAAATGTCAGTAGAAGCAAGGATGGTGCTATAATTATCGGCAATGAATCCGAACAACCCATTTTGTAGAAAACGAGTAGACACCACTTCGCTATCGGCAAGTTAAAGCGACGTTACAAAAGTTAAAGCAACCGACGTTCCTTTGTCCCTTTCGAATAAAAAAAAATGAGGAAAGTGATGCATTAAAACGTTGGTTCGGTATCTAGAGACGCCGAAGAGGAGATATGTCCGTCTGGAAGGAGTCGAATTGAATTTTTTCACTCGGACTATTTTCTTTCGTTCTGTTTTTGAAAACAGTTACTCGGTGTTGACATTTCTTAACTCTTGCTTTTAAACTTTCAAAACTTTTTTTTTCTTCTTTTGTGTCAAAGAAGAATTCAATTTTTATGAGAAGAGAAAAAGGAAATAATAGTAGGATCGGACTTCCTACGTGTTCTTTTCGAAGAACGATAAAGCTAGGATGAAAATTCATTGGATGCGACATGTTAAATGAGGTTAATTTACAATGAGGTTAATGTTTTTACAAATTATTTATGTTGAATATAAAAATCTTCAAGTTTGGGTGAAGTTTGAACTGAACACATACCTTTCGCTTAAACTTTTAATTGAAGATTTGAATACTAATTATTAAAAAAAAAAAATTGGATCTATTCTTATGTGTATCTTTTATTGTTTAAAAAAATTGCATTCTTAATAGTGTTTTATATAATATAACTAGTCATCTTCAGCAATCGATGACTAATGAAGAATATCAGTTGTGTCAACTTTCGTTTAAGTCTCTTATATGTAACTCAAAGTTCATTATTGCAGGCTAATACTCTTTTAAACATCAAATTGTGACCAATATCAAAACCTTTTTTTTCTTTAACCTTATAATTTTCTGGTCATTTTCGGTATGAATCATTCTAATAGAATCAAGTTCTATGACATCATAGTATTTTTAAAAAGTAATTTTCTAAATTATCGTCCTAAAATTTGTTGTACTGTAATTTCACTTTCCTGTTTTTCATATAAATTGCACAAGTAATAAACATATTTCTTTTTCCTAATATTTTAACAACAGTAGAAAATCATGCTATAAAATATTTGATGCAGCAATAAAAATGATTTAATCTTTAGTTCAATAAGAGCATCTATTTAAAAAACTATGCAATAAAATATTATTTAATAAAATTACCCCAAATTTTGGGAAAATGTGTGCTACAGTTAAATTTGTAAAATTAAAAGAAAAAATTTTTGAATTTAAAGATGACATAAAAATAATTTTTGCGCTTTTGTATTGTTGGAAGATACCGCAAAAAATGTCTAAAATATAACTTAATTTTTTATTATCAATTCAAGTTTAAAATACTGCATTCATTAACATTTCAAAGCTTATTTGTGGCATATTTGGAATGTTCCTTCTGCAGAATAGTCAGAATTAAATATTTTTCCCTCAATTTTTTCCAGTTAAAATTTTACTATTCATAGAATGACAACATATCGCATTATTCTAAATCTATAAGATGAGCATTTAATCTTGTTTTGTTAATTTCTCCATCCTATAGTTTTGAAATGAAAATCGTTTTTCTGGAGATGAAGATTTTACAATGAAGCCAAAATAAAGTGATAATGCAAAGACAGCATGAAGATGACATTTCATAATAATCTAAATTACCCATATTCAAGAATTTTCATAACAGTGCGTATCCATTGGTAGTATTCAGTTATTTTTAAGAGACATTTTAAGCTCCACTTCCATTCCAAATGTTTAAACAATAAATATTGGTAATCCTACATTATTTGAAATAAAAAAATACCTATTTGTAGCAGACTATAAAATCCTTTAAAAATATCTTATAATTCATATGTAAATTTAAAATTAACTATCTTTTTTTTCTATTAGAGGACAGGAACCGATTAATAATAAGAAAAGTTAAGAAAAACCATTCAAAATAAAAAAGTATCAATTTTTAAAATCCAAATATAGAGAAAACATTTTATCCAAAATTTTCTGGGAATTGATTTCTTGATAATTTTATTATAAAAGAAATCTATCTCTTTTGAAAACCTAGCTTCTCATAAATAGCACACACCTGGTACCAATATTTCTCAATAAAAAAGTTAAAAATAATTTACCATTAGTATAACTTTCAACTATTATTTCAGACACATTTTGTATTGATGAAAATCACTCGTGTATAGTCTTAGTGGGATCATTTATAATAAAAAGAATTCATTCATTCGTTCATTTTTGTCTGGGATTTGACAGCTTCATTTACATAGATTCATAGACGTGTTTATGATTGTTTTTGCAAATTGTTGTAAAGTTGTTTCACATAATAATTACTTTTTAAATCATTATTTTTATATAAGAATCATTTTTCAAATTGTTCTTTTTATATACGAATCACTTTTCTTTTATCTATGACATTTATTTTTAAAAAGTTAGATAGTCTGCCAGATTAAAAATAATTTGTAGCATTGGTGAGATAACAGAGACCTTTATTATGATATAAAGATAAAACGATATCCCACTAATTTTTCAGCTATTAGCTGATACTAATATGAATGTATTGATTGGGAAATATTCTTTGTGATGAAATTGCTGATAAATAAATTACTATTCAAACAATCACTAAATTATTCTGAGTTTGAGTATTGGAAGGGATTTTCAGACATTAAATGATCATTTTCTAATATATTTTTTATGCATACATTTATTCAATTCCTCCTTTTAGTGAGAAAGTTCAATTGAATCAATAGAGAGACGTTGTTTGTAATAGATATAAGGTTGATAACTTGCAGGATTTCAAATATTTCTCAAACAGTAACTAATACCAGTATATTAACATGCTATCAATAAGTTATATTTTTGTTGTATAATATTTACACACCATTGACACTGGTAGTGGTAGTTAATTACACCTTTTTAATTATCTTCTGAATTTAAGGATATTTTTCTAAAACGTGCAATTTCTAATTATTTTGAAAAAAATACTCATTTTAAAGTTCAAATAAACTATCTAAGAACAAATATTTGATGATTTGTTATTTTCTGGAAACTAATAAAACTCTTTTTATCACAGTAGAAGTTAAATTAATATATAGCTATTGCCAGTATAGTATAGAAATTTAACTATTTCACCTATAACAAATCAAACAAAAATTCCTTGTGCATATCTATATATGAAGCATTTTAAAGCTTGAACACAAGTTTATTTTAGCTGTCATGTCATGAATGATATAGGATTTCTATTCTTTCATGTAGCGTACCTACTTGTAATTGAAGCTATCTTTAATTTAATACAGAATTAGATGTCATTCTTAAGACGAAAGAGAAAAAAGAATACTTTTAAAAAATGGCAGATATTAGGTTCGGACAAAATGAAAAATCGAAAGCAAATATTAAAGCAAGAAATTGGTCACTATTTCTCCTAAAATCATATATTTAAGAAAATATTTCAGATTTCCTCCACAAATAACATAGAATCAATAATAAGAATGTTTACTTGTTATATTTTAACAATAATTATATCACATTATTATCCAATATCACATTTAATAATTTAATTTTTTGAATAGATTTTAATTTTCTTACATAAAAGGACAAACTTGAATAGCATTTTAAAGACAATAATTTAAATTGTGTCAAATCATATACTAAAGGCAATAGTTACAACAATGAGCAATTATATATAGGTATGTAATTTAATTGCTTTATAAAGATGCAGTTTTGATGTCAGTCATTTCTGTCTGTCTTTATTTAAATGCACAGTTAAATGAATTCAAAAAGATACAAATAGGATGCCTTTTTGATATAGAATTTTGAGAAATATTAGATTTTTAAAAAATATTAAAATGTATGCACTTTATTAATAAAAGCTTATAATACCCAAACGAAATAAATAAACATCCATCTACGTCTTTCTCTCTGATATTTTTATTTCCTACTAGAAGGGACTTTGCATCCAGGAGTCTCATTGAGCTGTAATATCGAATGTTTTATATATGAAAAAAATATTTAATTTGGAATTTTCAAATGATTGAATGTCCATTGTTGATAAAATAAATACAGATAGAATACGCTGTAGAATTTTTTTTAACAATAAATTATAAGTAAAACAAATTAAGGAAGAAGTTAAGATTCATTATTGTATTTACAATCATAAGTAATAAACTGGAAGGTAGAAACGCATTACGAAAATATTTTTATAGACCTAAAAATATATTTACATGAATTAGATACTGCTCAAAAATTATAGGCAGTAGAGATTTTCAGATACATCAGCATTACGAATCATTATTATGTACAATACTTTATTTCATGTTATAATAATGATTAAATAGAAGTCTTGAAGGTTTATGTTATGCAAACAAATTCTTTTATTCATTAAAATTTACAAATTTGGTATGTTCAAAAATATCAAAGCTTATTCATTTACCTTAGAATATTTGTATTTTAGTACATCTTTAATGTACACAAATAGATAAAAAATGTAAGAAAACAAACAAACAAAAAAGATAAAAGTTGACAATCCTGACTAAGAGTATTTGGAGTAATATCGCCGCCTCATCAAAAAATAATGTTTGCTTATTTGTTACGCTCTTTTTCTTTCTTTTGCTTTTTTGATACTACAAAAGCATCTTCTTTCGCAAGTTTCTCACTATTCAACCCCCCCCCCAAAAAAAAATCGTTTCTTTTTTCACTTTCTTGCAAACAAAGAAAGAAATTGTTAAAGAAAAGATTCGAGACATCACCTTGAGTGGGTATTTAAAGGAAAATCTCGAACTTTCCTATTCGATCGAAAGGAAACATTTTTTTTCTTGATTTACTTTTTGCATTATTTAGTTTTTCATAAAGCCTTAGAAATTTCTCCAGAGAGTTGCAACGGAAAATGTATGTACGGAACGCGAAAAGATCGATTAAATCTACGCATGATTGAATCATAATAGAGCAAAAACGAAAAATGAAAGTTCGAAGTTTTTCCATTGTTTTCCTTCCTTTTGGTATTCTAATTTTCTTTACGTATTTCGTTCCATGTTCCGATTAATTATTAAAGGGGAAATTTTAAATGAAATTTCTTATTCATGGCAATAAAGCATAGAAAAGAAATAAAAAAGGTAAATTTTAATTTTGGGAAGATATTTGCAAATTCAAATCACTAATTTTTTAAATTGTAAATTATTATTCTTATATATAAAAATAATATTGGTCGATTGAATTAGTAAATTGAATATAAGCAAAGGAAATAAGAAGCTTTAAAGAAACAAAGATATTTAAATTGAGAAGAAAATTATTTTTTTGCAATAAATCAGGAAATTTATCATAGAAACGAGTAACTAAAGTATATATACAGTTATTAGATATTACAGAGGCATAGATGGAAACAAAGATACAAAAAATAAAATAATGGAGAAAAATATAATAAGTCAAATTTTATTTGATTATTTTGCTAATTGAAAATACGCTGTCCGTATTTTTATGAAAATGACTGCTTGTTTGCTAACTCTTTATGCAAATTTACAATCTCTGTAAAATATGATATGCTTTCGGCATATGCTCTGCACGGCAAGTGAAAGCAAGTGTCAATATTTCAAATTCAAAAGTAAGTAAAAATTTATTTAATTTAAAAATAATTAATAAATAATATTTATTTGTTTATAGCCTTTTTTAAATATATCTTTTGAAAACATTTGATGAATTTGATTTTTACTCTAGTTTAAAACTTATAATATTACCTTCTGAATGATATTCAGTTTCCTTTCCATATAATTTTTTTTCTTAAATATACACACCCATCACACGCGCACACACTACACATATATATTTAAAAAATTTACTTTGATATAAAATCTACAACAATGCATTTACTTTTGTAATGAAATTGAAACTAAATTCATTATTCCATAAAGCCATTCAAAAGCGAGATTTTGCCGTATTAAAATATAAGACAAACATTTTCCTTCTAGAGATTGAACTTTGAAGTAAAATTTTTACTATCATTTTTATTCTGCAGCTATCATTTTTATTCTAAACGCTTTATAATTACTATCATTTTTATTCTAAACGCTTTATAACTACTATCATTTTTATTCTAAACGCTTTATAATTTGCAAATACATTTAAGTATAAGCAAGTATATTTTACTAATTATTATTACCGTCCTAATTAATTATACATAATTTATCTTTTAGAAACTATAGTCGTATTATTGCAACTATCATAACTCAAAATTACGATATTCCTTCAAAATAATGGCGATTATTCAAAAATCTTCCAAAATGTCTATTTTCTCAATTTTACTTAGAGAACAATTATGAAGTCTGAAATCTTAATCTTAAGATTACAGAAATCAAATGTGTTATATTTCCTTAAGTATGTTTCAATTTCTTTCTTATTTTTATTCAGAAGTTATGCTTTTCAAACGCTAGTGCACTTCATTAAATAACTAAACCTCGTGGTCTCAAAAAATGTCAGAGGAATATTGCAAATGTATTTATTTTCAGAATCCTTTAGAAAAAAATCATCCGAGGTGGGTTAAAATTACTTAGAAGAAAGCAAAAAATGATAACTAGTCATAATTCCTACTATTTTTTACATAATTCCTACTACTACGTAAGTCCTACTATTTTCTACTAGTCATAATTCCTACTACTACATAAGTCCTACTATTTTCTACTGGTCATAATTCCTACTACTACATAAGTCCTACTATTTTCTACTGGTCATAATTCCTACTACTACATAAGTCCTACTATTTTCTAAAATGATTCATGCATTTGAAGAACATTTAGTTTTTGATAACTAAGGTTCAAAGTTTGAATACTATAATTCTACATTTAAAATATTAACTAAATATTACAAATGTGAATGAAAATCCAGATTGTTTTTTAAGCTTTTAAACATGTGGGAAAGATGTACATGTATTGTTATGCTCATTGCATAATGTTAATACAACTGATATTTTAAATAATTAATGTGTTTGGAATAATTTCAATTTTGAATATTAATAAACAATAACGGTGAACAAAACAGTATTTAAAACAGTAAATAAGTTACACAACCACTTAATGTTTTCTACACGCTGCTAATGTGAAGTAGAGATAAATGCGATAAAGATTTCGAATAAAAATGCGGAAAAAGACCAAGACAATTTAATATTTTATAAAGATGTGGCCATTCATCCATATAAAATGTGATATTCAGTGAGATGAAAAAGTAAAACTGTGTAAATTAAAATACTGCATATGTAGGGTTTCCAAACATCAGGTCCACAAATTTACAAAAACAATAGGGTACATTTAGAAGAATCGGAATTGCTTAGCGATATTGAATCGAAAATCATCAATTCATTATCCAGACATTAGCATAATAAATGTTTTTTAAATAATTCCTTTCTGCAAGCATAAAGGTAAAAGTAGAATCCTTTTCCTCTAAATTATTATTTTCGAATTCTTTTCAATCCTGAGAAAAAAACCAAAGCGAGTGGTCTTCCTCAAACATTCACGCGTACTTCCAATTCCCCACCCCCTCTCCCTCCATAATATGTTGATCTTTATTAAGGCCACGGATACTTTCACTGGCATTCACCAACGCCGCGCAAAGTAGTTACAAATTACTGATTTAGTGATAGTTATAAAGTACAACCATTTCTACAAAATCTATATTGAGAATACGTGTTTTGAAATTCCTTTTGCAGATTGATTCACACAAAAATTTAACGAACTACAACTGTAGTTACAAAAAAATATAACGATTTACATTGATTTAAGTCATTACGATCATGAATTATTTCATTTATATGCATAAAAAAATAAAGACCGACATATGGTCAAACGCTTGTTCAAATTTTTGTTCAAATTTTGGCACGAATCTCTATTTTAGATGCTAAATTAGTATACCAAATTTTACTTACTTAACTGTTTGGGTATTGTAATTATTGAGTTTATTTATTCAAAGAGTCTTCCTTTGAACAGATTTTGTTGTCCAGTTTATAGAAATTTACAAATTTTTTGAAAAGACCACACATGAAATTTCATTTTCTGTTTCAAATCTTTTTTGAGTTATCTTTATTACAGACAGACTGACTGGCAGACAGATACAATGCAAAATATTAGTTTTTTGAACGCCTGGATGTCCGATAAATTAAGTCCGATTTCATCAAAATCTCAAGTTTGAATTTTTTGACAATTACATTACCTTCTCTATACTTCGTATACGCTAAATTGAAAATAAAAATAATCATATATTAACGCAATCATAAGTAACGCTTATATTGTTATCGAAGAATTCAATATTTATTGCAACATAAATAATATCAAAGTACAAATATTATTAAAAAAAAGTGTGCAAATCTAAGCTTCTTACAAACCGTACAAAAATAAAAAAGTTATGTAATTTTTAGCAGGTGACAAAATTTTCTATTAATCTTCAAGAACTGACAGTTTATGTCTCAATTTTAAATATTTTTGAAGAAATTAACTATCGTTGGCAAATATTTCTCTTCAATTAAATACAAAAAAATAACGCTTAATGGAAAAAAAATACATACAATGGCTCAAACAATTGAGAGTACACCTTACTTTCACTTGATAAATCCGACTTTCAATATAAATAACACATTACCGAGATATGGAAATTTATTTTTATCTTTGCAAATAACAAATGGTTTAATTTAAAGTAAAAATAAAGAAGAATTAACGAATAACATCTAAACTGAAAAGTTTCAGAAGCATTTTAAATAAACATATGCAGATTTTTGCCTAAAAAAATTGGGAATACACGAAAGAAATTTTTGTAATATCTCGCATGCAAAGAATATTTTGTTGCATTCTACTTGAAACACTTGTTTTAAATGGGTTTTGTTTCTAATTTTGTGTTTTTGGATCACTGCTTCGAGTGTGGCCCACAGATATACAACGACAACGACAAAGACACCCTATTTTGACGTCACGTGCAGTGTAATTGGGGTCGTTGTCCTGCAGGAAAAAGAAATTTCCATCTAAATCCAAATTTTTAGCTTTTTTCTTTAGATTGCTCCGACCATACGGTTCCACCAACCTGGTGCAAAAATTTCTGGAATCATAGACATAATTGTAAGTGCTGAAACTATTTGAAATTTAATTAGACAAGCCGGATATAAAAATAGAATTGTTAGAGAGGAACCGTTCACCAGCTTGCAAATTCAGAAAACCGTTTGAAGTTTGCAAAAACTCATCAATTTAAAACCAATACCTTTTGGAAGAAAGTTATATTTAGTAATGAAAGAAAGCTCAACAATTTTGTCAGTGATAGGTGTAGTTCACTATGGAGAAAGCCTAATGCTGGTTTGGATTCAGAAATTTTGGTTAAGTATGGTGCATGCAGTTAAACATGGTGTTGACTCCGTCATGATTTGGGGTTGTATGGCTTCATCCAGGGTAGAAAATTTAGTTCTTATAGATGGCATTATAAACCATATGGGTTACTTGGATATACCTATATCTAAGGAAAGTGCAAAATATTTGGGTTTAAGTCAGATATTTCATTTTCCAGCAGGACAGCGATCCCAAACAGAATGCAAGTGACGTCAAAATGTGGTGACTTTTTTCAATGCAAACAGCAGTTATACACACTACCACAATCCCCTGACATGAATGCCATTGAATATCTGTGGGCCACACTGGAAACAGTGCCACAAAAACATAAAATTAAAAACAAAACCCATTTGAAACAAGTATTGCAAGAAGAGTAGGGTAAAATATCTTCAGATGCTCCCATAAATTTGTCAAATCGGTATCACGACGTTTAGTGGTTATTTTGAAAGCCAAAAGACATGCAACTGAAAATTGACACTTTCTTTCTATATGAGATATTACAAAATTTCAGTGGTGTATTCTCAATTTTTGGAGGTAAAAAATCTGCATGTGTTTGTTTCAAAAGCGTCTGAAACTTTTCAGTTTAGAAATTTTTCGTTTATTTTTCTTTGTTTTTACTTTAAATTAAACCATTTGTTATGTGTAAAATTAAAAATGTGTTTGCACTTCTCGGTAATGTGTTATTTATAATGAAAGTCGTATTTCTCAAGTAAAAGTAAAATGTACTCTCAATTGTTTGAGCCACTGTATGTATCGTTTAATTTTTCATTTATTTTGGTGGAAAAAATCGTCTCCTTTTCTTATTTAATATTGAATCATATCTCTCGCGCATTTAAATATTACATTTATAATTATTCATTGCAATAAAATTAGATTTATCAACAGTTTTCTATGAACAAAATATTCTTTGGCATTTGCATTAATTGAATACAATTACAAACCTTAGTCTTAACCACAGGTCCTCAGCGAATATATACAATAGACTAAAGTAATATTTTTTCTATCTTTGTTGGCAATTAAACCCTGTCACGAGGTTAATAAAAGTATCCAAACATGGGTTTAAGCCATAATAGTTGCCCATTTTTATTGAAGTATTTTTAATACAGTTTCTCAATAATTTTACTGACATCAAACTAAAACACCATCAAATTAATAAAACCTCAGGAATAATGAGGTTCATTTTTTAAAAAAAATATAAAGAGAAAACTATAAAACACGCAGCTTCTGAACATTTTCATTTTTAAATAATGTTGCCATTAAATCTTTTTCTTCTTTTATTTTTATTTAATCCTTTTCATTGAAACTTTTAATTTTTACTCCACATGTATTAAATCGATTTCAAACCATGGAAATAAAAGAAAAGTAGAAGTTTTATACCATTTTTTCTAAACTGGCAACATAAATTGTTGATATTAAAATCAGTTAAAATTGGGGCTTAAAGATCACTTTTTAGCCCCTAACTTTGAAGCAATTTCTGCTATGGAAAAACTTTAAATGCAAAAGTTGTTCGTTTTAATGAAGCTCTAATTCGGCTAATTTGAATTACTTTTCTATCTTCCATATTGTGAAAGTTATAGAGAAATGAACATAACAGACCTTTAAATTCGGCCATTTCGTTCTTCTCATAAAACTAATATTTCCTTGAATAACATTAGTTTTCCTGGCCTACATTTTTTGGAATAGATATCCGGATAGTACTTTGATGCAAGACAAGGAGTAACTCAAACTGCCTCTCATTTATCGGGATGCTAACGAAGGATGTCAGAATTCTCGGTATGTAAATGATAATCTTTGGGAAATAAGTTCTCTATAGTTGCTACACAAACACAATAAGAAGAAATCGTCCACAGATGAATGCAACTCAGTGAATAGTGTTTCAAAAATTTCCATCCAAATCTGAACATGCTTTAGTGAGAAATATGATGAATCTAAGTGAATACATATAAAATTTCTTCTGATAAGAAATGTCTTTTCAACTTGTAAAAAAGTAGAAAAGGAATTAAAAGCATAGTATAACACAGTAATTCAATTTAAAACTGTACTTTTATATTAAATTTTTGTTATTTCATCAAATAGGACAAGAAAACTACTTTTTGAGTTTAAAAGCAAGAACAGTGCGATCCTTTTTTACTGTCCATTTTACTTACCATTTGTACAATTTTGTAATAACGGTATTCACAAGTTTAAATACTGTTTTTTCGATATTTATTAGAAATTTTTAAAATTGTCACGACTATATGTTCAGGGATCGCCAACATAGCAAAATAGTATACGTTTTCGTTTTTATGTCTCCCTAACGGGCGAAATTAATTAGCTAATTAATGGTTTAATTAATTGCTTAAATCTAAATTAGCGAAACATGGATTATCCCTGAACGAAGATATTGTATCCATAACGACTGATTGAGCAAAAGTTATGAAAAAAGTTGGGAAGTTGATTGGTGCAAATCAGCAATTGTAGAGTAATAGATGTATTATACAAAAAAAAGAAAGTAAGAAAGAAAGAAAGAACCGAAGAATCCAAAAACTGTGGATACAGAAATTTTGGATTCCAGCTTTGAAGAGAGTAAGAGTGTGAGAGATATTGACAATGTAATTGTCGAAGAAAATATTGCTAATGAGGATGGAATATTAACTCATCAAGAATTGCTTCCTATAATTTATAAAGTTCGAAAATTTTTTAATATATTTAAACGTTCCCCTATAAAAAATTACATATTACTAAAATATATACTAACTGAAAATAAAACAGAATATATGTTAATATTAGATTCTAAAACAAGTTGGAACAGTTCACTCCTAATGATGGAATGATTTTTGAAATTGAGAAATCCAATCCAAAAAGTAATAATCGACTTAAACCTGTAAATTTATTATTCAGATAGAGAATTCGATTTAACATCCAGAACTGCATCAGTTTTATTTCCAATAAAACTAACTAGTGAGGCATTATGTCGGAGTGATTCTAATTTATTAACAGCTAATACAACAATAAATTTCATGTTGCAGTCACTGAAAGGACAGCACACATCACTATCTGAAGAATTATATTTTACATTAAAAAACTGCACAGAAGAAAGTCATACAGAAGTAGAAAATGTCTTATGGTATTTAAATAATTATAATGATTTTAAAAATGAAAACGAAAAAGAAGAAAAGAAAATAACCAAATCTCATCAAGTTTATAGTAAATTTTCTTAAAATCTTTTACCCACAAAAATATTCCCATTCAGAAGAATTCGGTTCAGTTATCGAAGATTATGATGATACTAATGTCGATAGTGAAAAGGAATTGTCTCTTGAACAAAAATTAGAATTAGCGTTAAATAAAAAATTCAACGAACTAAAATATAATACAGAAATCAGCCATATCCAAACCGATTCGACAAGAAATCTACTTATTTGAAGATGAGGGATTTAGAGATATATACATGGAAAAAGTATATCGCGCATTGCTAACAGTACCACCAACTAGCATAGATGCCGAAAGAGCGTTTTCGACAGCTGGTCATTTTTGCGCAAAATTACATTTCAGGTTTAATGACAGTACAATTGATGCATTATGTTTTTTAAGATCCCATTTCAAAAATTTGTAATGGTACCACAGAGTGAATAGTGATATTTATACTTTTTTGTGATTTAAATAAATAAGATGTTTCTATAGTTTTTGTCATTCTTTATATACTATTATAATTTATAGGTTACACATTATTTTTTGCGCTATTTGCTCTCTCTAATAAAACTGACAAAAAAAACAAAAAAAACACCTGTGTTTTCTTTTGTTTTCTAAAATTTCTAATACCGGTATTAAAACAGGTATCAAGATCTAAAAAATACCGAATACCAGTATTGAAATTTTGGTCCTATATTGCAATCCCTAGTCATAGAATATGAATTGCTATATTAAATAACATTATTGTTTTAATTTACTACTTCTTGGTTCCAAAATTCCCCCCTTGTTTCCTCCTTTTCTATAGTTGGTACTTGATTCAGCTTCTGCATAAACGATTCTACGATTTCTGATAAAGCAATGCTATTGTAACTTTGATAATAACTATGGCTTATCTGCTGGGTATAAAATAGAGAAATTTCATCACTTAGATTCCTTTATGAGCACTCAAAATCACTTCAGCATTAATGTTCTGGGTGAAAATATTATGTATGACAATGAAATTATTGTTTCAATACTTGCAACATAAGTTGACATGAAATCGTTAAATTTCGTGCTCCGGTTCCCAAATTTTCTATTTCATTTCGGCATTAAGAGTTAAATCTTTATTATTTCAATAAAATCTTTTATCTTATATATATATCGTCATCTACACAAGTAAAAGTAAAAATAATGTAAAGCTCTGTTAGTGAAAATAAAACTCTTTGAGATAGAAATCTGTTTTTCCAAAATCTTATAACGAATAATTAGTTTTCGAGATTTTGTATTCAATTTTTGGAAACTGACGGAATATTGCAAACGCTCGGAATGTTGATTCAGATAACAAAAATTATAGTGAAATCTTAGAAAATTTAAAACTGAACTGAAGCGAATCATTACTTTTCAAATATTAAAGTTAAATTTTGATGCTATAATATAATATCATGAATAGTTAGAATTGGATATTCCGAATTTTCGAAGCTGAAATATGAAATACTTTTAAGTTAAAAAGACCCAACCAATAAGAAATCAGATTTAACGTGTTCCATTCTTCATATCCACTGTTGTCTATTGAGTAATCTAATCATTGATTTTTTATAAAATTTAGATTACTTATAAAATGAAACTTTTCTTCGTTTTAAAATAATTTATCAACTTTCATTTTTAAATGTTTGGATATTTTGCAAAACCATTTAAATGTCTATATACTAAAAACATGTAAAATAAATTATTTCAGTAATCAAACTCATTCCCGTTCATTGAATATTTAATTGTTATTCAAATCTCACAATCCTTTAGGGGCCGCGGTGATCTGGTGGTAAGGTCTCGGCTTCGGAACCGGAGGGCCTCAGGTTCGAGACCCGATTCCACCGAAGAACCGTCGTGTAAGGGGGTCGGTTGCACTTTAAATTCGTCCTGACCAAACGTCCTCCCGCTGGCTTGGTGTGGTGTGGAGAGGGGGTACCAGCTCAGGTGTCGTCCTCGTCATCTGACCGTAGTTCAAAATTACGAGGTCCGTCCAAAAATAGCCCTAGTGTTGCTTCAAACGGGACGTTAATATCCAAAACTCGCAATATTTTAAAAAGGCAGAGTATAAAATATATGTTTATACAATAAATTTACGTATAACAATTCAAATGGATTTTACATTTTGCTTATTTTGTCATCTTCAAAAGTAAATTGTTGCAATAAAATCACAAACTTAAATAAGCACAGAAATATGGAATAATCCAGTGGAATGCCAAATAATATGTGGTGATAATAAATATGGATGAAATCTTCCGATTTATATAATTTAATTTTTCATAGTTCGAAAATTGAATTATGCCTTTGAAAGAAATTATTTCATCAAACATGTTGACAAATAAATTTGTTCATTTATAACAGAACTATAAATTCATAGGAGTTATCTATTTATTACAAATGGTAAATTTCGTTTAGATGGATAATAATATGAATCATTTCCTTTCTGTTAGATTTGGAAATATTTTCTAATAGGAATATATATTTTCATATATATTTATATGTTATAATGGCATATAAATGACCATAAATTAGAATGTCTGAAGGGTTTCTTGAATTTATGTATAATCAAAAAAGAGCTGAATTTTCGTTAATTTCTTTATGACTAAAATAAACGATTTGAAACAAAAAAATTAGATAATTACAAGCTATTATGATCTAACTTAATTATAATCTAATCATGATTAACTACGAATTGCTTTAAATAAAATAAAAGAAAAACCGTTGCATATTTCTACCTTCATTTTAAAATTTCACTCATAACAGGCAAAGTCCTAACGCTATTTTATTATTTAGTAATTAAAAAACAAAAAGCTTTGACCATTCAAGCCAAAATAATGTAATTACTAATAAAATTGAAATTTTGCAAAAGACGTATAAGTCAAATTCTAATGTTCATATTCTAAATATTACTTTCTCATTTCTCATTTATTGTTCCCTGAGGCGTAAAACGTAAAATTTCCAGATGATTGCTATAATTGTCTAAGAGTTTCATACAGAAGCCGTTGCTGAAATTACCTGGAAATTAAAATTAATTATAGGCGATCCCATTTACCTGAAACATTTTCACCCATTTTGAAACGTGGAATATTAATTTTTATCAGTAATAATATTTGCTATGATCGGATCAAAATTAATTACTTCACAAAGTGAGAAACTTATGTTCTATCAGAGTAATATAATTACCTTATGAAAAGGATAAGTTCATGATATTTATGAATCTCATTATAATTAATTAAAGAATTAGGAATTCTTTTAGAAAAATACTATGGTCAGCTTAATTAAAATCATGCTATTTAGAAAATTATCCATTTCACACAAATGTTATATGAATTCTCTTAATACAAGAATTGCTTCAAATATAACGGTAAGGTGCTTTTGCAACATTTGTTCTTGCGTCTGTGTTCATTTTACTTTATTTTGTAAGCTTGAATTTAGATCCCAGAAGTTTTTATAAATGCATATACGGTGTTATAGCGCTGTCATTTTTTAAACATTTTGTTTCAAATTTTGAATTTGATTATTATTTTTTAATAGACCACCATTTGTTTCATGCCGGTTTCAAAAATTAATTTTAATTTCAGTATTCCTGAATATTATCTAGATATGTTATCACAAATTATATTTAAAGCATGTTTTACCTTAGGAAACTGCATATCAAACTGCGATTAAAAAAATGGATATTTCCACATTTCAGTCAAGGAAAGTTAGGGATATAACTGCACAAAAATAAATATTGTAAAACTAATAAAAATATTAGGATGCTTATAAGATATTTATTATATTTTTTCTCAATCGTTTAATTTATATTTGCATGGGAGAAACTTAAAAGAGTGTACATTTCATTTTTAAAAGCTATGTTTAAAATTTCAATCAGAAACACAGAAACTCATCACTTCATGTTAAATTTGGTTCGAAGAAAAATAATAACATCACAACAATTTTTTTTCCTCAAATAATACATTACCTATTATCATAAGCCAATTTCTAGAAAAAAAAGGAGCCTCGATTGCTATTTCAGGGAAACAATTTATAAATCATGAAAATGCAAAGGATGTAAAATTTAAAGAAATATAAAACTGATATGCTTGTCATTCGGGATCAATTATGTGACAAGATTTCTGATAATAATCAAGTAGATCGTTACTGCTACATTAAATGCGTTTTTTTTTTAATTATAAAATCAAAATGTAAAAACAATACAAATATATCGATTATTTTAAAGATGATTATATCAGCTATTCTTAAAACTGTTTTGATGACAATAAATATACGCATTAATCTTGTTTGTGATTTTAAAATTTAATACTAAAAACATATAAAATAGAGGAGAAAATTCTACAATATAATCTGTATGCACACTTAAAGCTTGAAAAAAATAATATATTTTGAAATATTAAATGACTTATAAAAAGGAAATTAAATTTAACTCAAGAAAAATTAACAGCAAATCATAAAAAGAAACATAAATGCAATCACTTTTTTTATTGAAAGTTGAACAAATTAATCTAGAGCTTTTTGATGTATAAATATTAAAAATCGCTGTTCTGTTTGATTGAAAAGTGATCTTTTTGTTATCATCACGAATTTTTGGATGAGAAGGAATTTTTTCTTTCCTATCATTATATAACAATTCTATAATATCAAATTACCATTCATCCAATAATTAACCGTATTTTCTACAGGATTTTAATACTTCAGCCTAAATCACCGCT
>JAPMOR010103907.1:0-13731 GCA_026543865.1 Argiope aurantia | reverse complement strand
CGGTGGAATTATCCAGCCTGGACCTCCACAAACTCGGCATTATATTTGGTATTATATTAGGTCTACCGGAAAGTTCTGTCCGCTCCGGTTACAATCATAACTGGGGATGAAAAGTGGATTACCTATGAAAACATCATAAGAAAAAGGGCATATTGTGAACCCGGAAAACCTGCCCTCTCTACCTCTAAACCGAAGTTGAGCCTAAACAAGAGAATGTTGTGTATATGGTGGGACATTCGAGGACCAATACATTTCGAACAGTTGAAACCAAACGAAAGGCTAAATTCGGAGAGGTACTGTCAGCAATTGGATAAATTAAAAACAGCACTCCAAGAAAAGAGGCCGGCGATGTTCAATAGGAAGGACATCATACTGCTTCATGACAATGCCAGGCCACATGCTGCTTTGGGGACTCGTCAGAAAGTCGCAGAGCTAGGCTGGGAAATTCTGTCCCATCCACCATACTACCCGGATCTAGCACCATCTGATTATCATTTGTTTCTGTCCTTACAAAATTTCTTGCAGGGCAAACAATTCAAGAACGAAGAAGATATCAGACAAGCATTGGTTCAATTTTTGGCCTCTAGAGATAAGTCCTTTTTTAAAAATAGGATATACAAATTGCCATCACGCTGGCAAGAAGTCATAAATAATGATGGCAATTATATTATTCAATAAAGTTTATCCAAAGTATGAAAAAATGTATTCCTTTGTTTCATTCTAAAACGGAGAGAACTTTCCGGTAGACCTAATATTTAAAGTATTCTTAAATATATTACTATATATTTTATACGTCTATTTGTTATATAAGACTTTTACATTTTAAAAAGCTATTTACTTACAAATTAAAACGCCAACTTTGAAATAAAATGTACAATAATAAACGTATATGGTAAACGATCGGCACAGATCTACCGACATACTGACTATACTGACCGATTGTTTCCACATGCTAGGAATGTCGACATTCAGTTATTTTGCTAATCATTTGTCATAAAAATGTGTAAGGCTTCGTTATCTTGGAAAAGTAATAAAAAATATTGGCCTTTGGTTGGTTATGCATCGATTGAGCCGAAAACACATGAAAACGAGATATCTCGTAACCCGGCCACAATGCTCTGCCTGCTGAAAACGAGAAATCTCATGGCCTGTACACAATGTGTTAACCTTATCATACCAAGGTATTAATTCATCACCAATATGGAAATATTTATCCTGAAATTAATTTTTGTTTGAAAAATTGATATCTGAGCATTTTTTTAGTTTAATTGTAAGATGCCATGTTTTACACTAATTTTAAATTTTATGTAAGGATTTTTGGATGTTATCAATTACTCTATCCATATTACAGTTGAAACATGACAGAAAAATGTCATCTGCATACACATAACAAGAAACACAGGAGGTATTATTTCAAAAATATCATGCATATAAACAATAAAAAGGAAAGTGTGGTGGCATGTTGATTATTATGATCTGTGCAGGAAGCAACAGGACGAATGTTGTTGGAAACATTTCTTTAATAACCACATTCACACACTAAACAATTACAAACACAAAGATAAGACATTTTCGCGCGCGCTTCACAGTTCTGCGTCACAAAAGTACTCAGAAAACTTCCCTGAGGGATTCCTCGGGTAAGAGTTTTTTGATAAGACATAAAATTTTTTCTTAGAGAGGAAAAAAATTGTCATTAAGAAAATTATATATCCATCTAACCAGATTACCACAAAAACCAAAATATATAAATTTTGATATAAGGTCGTCTGTCTACACTGAATCATACGCCGCCGTAAACTGTAATATGAAGTTTAGCCATTACAATAAATCTTCTATCAATTTTCGCATTAATTATGAAGAATAATGGAAATCAACTTTGGAACGCAGTTTATACTGGTCCAGTAAACATTAGATCCAATCTCCAAGCCTCGTTGGAATTAGAAAATTTTTGATCAGATCACGGGATAGTAGATCCCTGATTAAAAAGAACTGTCTCTTGAAAACTAAAAACGGAGCACAAAATAGTAAATTTCTAAATTTGTTTTAAAAAAATCAGAACTCTGAATCCTTGATACAAAGAATTAGGCGAGTCCTACTGAAAAACCAGCAAAGAGCCGTCTTGGGATCTGACACCTCATTAATAACATCATTTTTCAATTTACTAAAAGCATAGATTTAACAAAGAATACTTCCTCGTCACCAAGACCTAGAATTCTAATAAACACCAAAATAAGTGCTAGTCTTTAAGAAGATCATGTACAAGTATACCCCTGTCCTGTGTATCTGGAGGTTTACAAGTAACAGCATAGAGCCCAATGATTGAGTTCTAGAGATCCACCCATATGAAGGTGGGTAGGGCCAGAACTCTTATGGCACGCCATCTTTCGATCTTAGAAAAGACAACAAAGCGCTATCTTTCTGCTCTGTGCCCACAGCACGCACAGGGAGCATATTTTCTTTCTCGGATCTGGAGCACCAGAGTCACAGGCGAAGACAGACAGGTTAGTGAAAGTAGTGAATTTAATCCCGGAGTGAATTTAATACGCAGCTTAGTGAATTTAATCCCGGAGCTCTACTACGCCATTTCTCTAGAAGATGGCGGAGTGCTCCCTCCTTAACTACCTGGACCAAGCAAAGATGTGCTGCTCCTGGAGGGCAGAGGCTAGGCTTCAGCTATATGGCGCATGCTTCTCCCTGGAAGCATGAGATCTTGCGGTTTACACTTTCCATCCGCCAGATAGTAGACAGGGACATATATAGTAGAAACACTCCCCAGGGCCGATCAACTGTAGAGTCTTACTCATAACTTGGGAGAGGCCTACCACTGTGGAAGGGAGCATTGGATAGGATAGAACCTGGGATTTTGTGGTTCGCAGCCGAGTAACAAGACCATAAGACGAAGGAATTACTTGTGTCCCGTAGCTGTTATCTGGCTTATAAGCTTCACCACACCACACCACACCACACCACAACATCACCATCACCATCACATTTGGATAGAATAGAGCCTGGAAATTTGGGCTTTTGTTAAGGCCCCGACCCAGATACTGGATCCGTAAAGTAGGGCGTTCTCTATAACTGTATGATACCAGAATTTGATTATTTTACTGTTCAGCCTTTAATTCGGTTTGATTACCCTGTTAAAATTGGATGTTAATTTAAGGGACTTTTCGGTTAAAGTTAAACTGTGGATGGTCCAAATGAGTTTATCTACACTGCTTGACAATTGCTAAGGAATAGTTATATTTTTCGGAATAATTAAGTACAGACAATGATTGAAGAAATGAAACTAATTACATATTTAGTAGGAAGGATGTGCATTTATTATAATGCAAAATGGTGCAGATATCGACACATCGAAGAATTAAAAACTTGAAAATAAAATTATGCTCCTTTTAGGATTTCCAAAATTTCCAAACAGCCCCACAAAAATTGATCTTCAGGTCAGAATAATGCAGACATGAGCACCTTAGTAATATGTGTGATGACCACGGACACTAATGCACATTTTGCATTTTGTTTTCCATTCTCTCCACTAAACTATTGAGGAGTTCTTAGGGGATATTGTCCCACTCCTCTCTCAAGGCGATTTTGAGCTCTTGCACTGTTCAGGGAGGGATGGTTCTTTGGGAAACACGTCTGCCAAGAATATCCCAGGCATGCTCAATTGGATTTAAGTTGGGAGAGTAAGCAGGCCATTTCATATGGACAATATTTTCACTTTGAAATGTGTCCGATACCTCAACACTTCCTACCACGACTCCAGGCATGCTTTTACAAAGCATTTCCACCTTTAGCGGCCTTCTTTAATCGCGAGATGACACTCTTTGATACACCCATTGCAGCATCTACAGTGGTGACACTTTGACCTGCTTCCAGTCGGCCAAATGCTCGTCCACGATCGTAGGCACTCAAATGATGTCTTGCTGACATTTGGCTCTTAATTATTGCAAGAACCAAACAGAATCTCAGAGAAAAACTTTCATAACATCCTGCACTACTTTGGGTCAAATATCAAGCAGCATGAATTTTTGTATGAATCATGAACTTGTATGCAATGTATTGTATGCTCGTTATTTTATACAGTTAACGAGTCCTGATTTACCACGCTCTCTCAACTTGAATTTACTTTTATTGGTCAGCTTTCTGAGATGCAATTTTGCATAAATCACTTGTTCCTTAGCAATTGTCAAGCAGTGTATAAGAATTACCAGTATCTTCAGGCTATCCGTGATTCTAATTGCATTCCCGTTTATACAATTGGTGGGCCTTTTTCTCAGGGTAATGGTGTTCGTTTAAAGAATTTTCTAGAAGCAAAGCTCCTGAAGATTATTGCCTGGCACTTGTCAATAGAAAGTTTTAATTTAAAATCAGATAGCTTTTGATATATGGTGACCTTTGATGACTTTTGATGTATGGCAAGATCTTATTTACGTTTGTCGATATATTTTGATATTGAGTTGCGGCCACCAATGACATGCACAAGGTCATCGATAAAGGCCTGAACGTGAACTCCAGGAGTGTTTAAATTTAAAATTCCATTTATGTATATATTTATGTATATATAGACCCCAGCTACGGCCCTCTCTAAATCAAAAATGATTGTTATGAATAGTGTTGCTGAAGTTTTCTTAAAAGTAATCGTTCTAAAATTTTCCCGAGTGTGGATAAAAGGCATACATGTCGGTAAGAAGAGCAAAGGGTGAGGTCTTTGCCATTTTTTTATAAAAAATAAAACCCTACCGCTTCTCCAGGCACTCCGGAAAGTAATTAAAATAAAAACATTTATTAAACAGATTTAGCATAAAATCCTTCTGAAGGTTAAAAACCGCTCTCCACATGCGGTAATTGATTTTGTCTAGTCCCGGGGCTTTTCCACTTTTAAGGCTCCCGAAAACAAGTTCTAGGTCTAAAATGTAGAGAGCCTCTACTTGATCTCTTCTGGGAATATAATTGAAACTATCGCTTGTAGCTTTGACTGGAAAAATATGATCCAAAATACAATTTATTTTATCTTTTAGTTGTACATTTGGATAATTGTTCGGGTTTATAGAGATAATAAAAACTCACAATACATTCCGATTGCTTCTTCGATTGGATAAAAATTGCAATAGCAATCATCAAAATCCAAGTCACCAATGAGAGTCATATTTACTCCTACCGTTTTCCAATAGTTGGATGAATTTCTTCACTGATATTCAGAGCACTGTACAGAAATCGCATTGCATCAACAATACTGATCACCAGCCATCTCAATAATTTGCTTTTATTAGACAGTGGAATGGCAGTGCACATTAGAAATGGGAATGGTTTCACTTGTAGTGGGTGTATGTGGCAACAGTCAGCAGACCTCAGTAACAGATATCGACGTTTATTAAAAACGAAGAAACGAATACGCAGATGACAAAACACAACCGATATGTACACAAGTAATACACAGCAGCGCCCTTGGAACCAACAGCAGCCCACAATTAATAATCCGTAGTAAACAACCACTGCACACAAAGCGGCTAGACAGACCTCAGCAGGAAGAGAGAATCCATGCAATTATTCATTAAGGTATCTCCAAACGACTGATGGCTTAGCTGTACTTCAATACTTACGACTGGCTACTTCACACAAGACTCAATGCTGCTTCCTACTTGTCTCCAAGACTCGGAGTAAGGCTAAATTCTCAATCCGCTAATCTCTTGAGTTCCGTTGATCCAACTATTTCTTCGTTGACTTTTTTTATGGCTGATTTCGATTTGTACTGCTGGTCTTTTATAGCTTCCAGAGCTGGGCACAGAAGGTTCTCGATCAGTCAAGCATAATTTGCTCTCCTTTTGGTTGTATAGCCAGAATTCCTAAAGATTCCATTATCATCACTTTTCTCGTCGAATTCGTCTCTTAACGGTCACAAATCTCAAGGGTCATTGATCCGGGGTCCGATCATCATCCAATAGAGCTGTCCGTAAGACTACCTTTCCTACGATGGAATTAACTGTTCTGGGAAACAACATTGCAGTAGATATTGTTAAGATTTGTGCCAATATATACTTTTTGCAGATTCGCCTCCCATTTGTTGTGAGAAAAATATTGACTGTCCAAATCATTTTAGAAGACTGTATAATTTTAAAAAAAAAGGGAACAAAGTGCTTTCACTTGAATAATTTCGCCTTTCTTTGATTGGGCAAATCCACATTTTAATGCCTTCGCGTACTTGACGAACGTTGGTACCTTCCGTAATATTTAGTGTCTTGTTACTCAGATCTTTTATATTCGCATTTTTAGGAACAAGTAGTCGTTATTTTTCTGATTGCTTATCAAGTTCGGATAAAAATGCCAGATTTGTATTAAAAAAACATACAAATAAACATTCATCTTGGTAACATTATATACTGAGAAAAACACTGAAAATTTGATCTTTTTTATCAAAAATGTAATTAAAATATGTGATGCAATTTTTTTATAGCACTTATTATGTAAAAAGTAACAACATATAAAATTCGTTAGTTTTGGTTTCACCGGTCTTCCTTAGACAGACTTTTGGACGATTTTTTTCGTCAGGTATGTCGCAATTTATAAATATGATCATATTTCAAATCGATATGATGAGTAAAAGGCAGCAACGTTTCTATTTTTGAGCCCCAAGTTATCGAATTGGAAACGTTTGAGTCAGAACGTCTTCTATGAAGGAGTAAAAGCTTCCAGCTAAACACTTATCTTAAAAATTGTACTGCTACTGTCAGGTGAAGTTGATTAACTGCTTCCTCCTTCGGTCCATTTGCTTCTCATGTTACACGGGAAGGATTTTCCCAAGTCATCAGAGATTTTTTTATACATCCGACAAGATTACTAACGTGATTACTAACTGTGGTGTTTTTCTTTCAAAGTTTGCCTTCATTTTGAAAGTCCAGCTTTGTTTGCAGGATAAATAGAAAGATCATTAGTTTGTGCCTCGGAGGACGAAGTCTTTTGATACTCGGATGATGTAAGTTTTCAGTATTAGTGCATATTTGGTATTTTAATCATAATTTTGTAGTTTATTTTTAAAATGTTTTGTGATGTAGTATTTTGTGCTTATTATTCGTGGATGATTTTGTTAATATTTCAGATTTATCCTTTATAGTCCTCCGGTATATATTCTTACCACATGCAAAAGATTTTTTATGAACACAAAAAAAAATTATTTTAAAATGATAAGTTGGTAATTAGATTATTAAAATTCGATTGAGTTACCGTCATAGCTTTGAAATACGTTGTCTGGTCAACATCCTGGCTTTTGCACTAGACAACCCCAAACAAACCAAATCAAAATTGAATTACATTGTCTTTTAGTTAAATATCATTTAGCTTCAAAATTGGTAAATATACTTACCACTGTCCGTTTAAAATGCAAGGGTTTTCGTAGTGACATTAAGCTTCTGCGTTTGTCATTCAGCCTTTAAGAATTAAAAATTTCAACGCCGTTGTGTTGTATTTCTTACATCTAAGATATTCTAATATTTAAATATTATTATTTGTTATTGAATTTATTTAATTTAAATTCAACGTTCACTTTTAAAAAATGAACCAAAACTGTTGAGTCTGTTGGAATTTCTTAAAATTCGGAATCGCCCTATTAATAATTTTATGCATATTTTGACTTCAGTTTTGACGATTATTTCAGTACTGTAGTTTATCGCATTTTTGTTTATTTCTTAAAGCAAAACGTGGCAAAGATGTTATTAACAAAATCGCATCGTATTGCAAAAATTTTCTTTTTGTGTTATGTAGGAATCTGCCCAGACAGCCTAATAATTGCAAAATGAGTTTCAATGCAAGACATTACTGTATTTAAATTCCATGATTTCTAAATAAAAAAAACTTTATAAATTTGTTTTAAATTACTTAAAAGTGAGTGAAAAGTATACTTGCCTATGAAAATTCGATGATAGTTTTACCCTTAACGCTCATTGGTAAGTATGCTTACCACTTTCAGTTTTCGATGAACGATCTCTGGTAAATACTTTTACTAATCCTTATTTCATAAATTAAATGGCAAATCAATAAATTTTGTATGTTTTAATATTTGCATCATCAGTTTAACATGATATAACCCTAAAAAGTTTTATTTGTCAATGCCCCGGAATTTTGCCTTATAAAGAGTTAATGCATTATAAAAAGAAATTAATAACTAAATATTTGTGCTATACAAATATACAATATACAATAACAATATACAATAATATACAATATAAAATATACAATAACAAACAACATTTCGAAATTCTTATTACTGAGATAAAAGTGTAAATTTTGATCAATTCAATGCAATGCCTCAATACAGTGAAACCTAATATAACCATCTCCATAAGAATGTAGAACTCGAAACTTGCTTGAGTTTCCTTTCATAAGTAGGACGAAAAATCCAAAATCTTTTGCTTTCATTAAATGTCCATGAAACAGTGAAATTGTAAATAAGTCGGGAGTTTATAATTCAATATTCGAATACATTAAATCTTCAATGAAAATATAAAAAAATGTTATTGCTATTTTGTATTTTCATTCACTGTAGTATTAAGGCTATTTTATTATCTGTGTTTATTTTCCTTTTTCTTTCTGAAAAAAGTGCGATATACTGAATTTTACCTGACATAAATTAATTAAATCTATCACTAATTTGACTTTAATAATTTTTAAATAGATACAATATGTACAAGACCGATCTCCGCTCGGCACAATTTTGTAAAATCGTGAGGTTTTTTTGAGAAAATATTTAGATTCGAATCCTATACTGATTACATATGAATATTTTTCAATCTAACCTACATACGAACTGGTCATTTAAATACAAAAATCGTGAATGCACTTAGTTTAACATGTTGTTCGAAACAATCTGCTATATTCTAGTATTCATCTTGCAGTTTATCCATCAATACTTATATTTCTGAACTTGCACTCAGATTTATTTTGGTAAATCGAGTCTGATATGGCACTGTATGACACTATGAGAACAGATAGAAAAAGACTCTAATAGTTAGTTATCAAAAAATTATATACTTTTTTGAGAAAAATCGCGATTTTTCAGGAATGTCACTTCTAGAGATAAACTTAAAAAGCAAAAACTTATCTGAATATAAAATTTGATCCAAATCGTTAGTCATTTCTAAGATGCACGACATAAATAAATTTACATTGTTACGGATTTCCCACCGCTGTCGGGTTCGTTTGATAGTGGTAGTGATATGGTGTGAGAACACAATCAGCAGACCTCAGTAGAACACAACGTCCTTTATTTACACAAAGAGACGAATACACAGACTATAACTATATACAGCCGAGACGAACACAGGACAGCACACAGCAGCACTCTATAGCAGACAGTAGCCCACAAGTAGTAATCGTCCACAGCACACGAAGCGGCCAGACAGAATCCAACAGGAGAGGGGATCCTCGGGGCTTCTCTCTACGGTCTCTGCAAACGGTTGAAATTCTCGATGTAGCTGCCGACTCACTACCTCTCACATCTGGCTACTATACAAAAAATACGACGCTCCTTCCGCAGTAGACTACAAAATTCGGTAAACAGCAGTTCAGCACTCGCTCCACGCAACACTGGCACTGTTGCTTCGCTATCCTCTCGAAGACTCCGACTACGCCTCACTTCACGACGATGACTCTTGACGCCTCAACTCGCAGCTTGAGAGTGACGGCCTTTTATAGTTTCCGGGAGGTGGGGCTAGAAGCTTCTAGACCAATCAGGCGTATCTCGGTTCCTAATGGACGGATCGACAAAATTCTCGAAGTTCCGAGCATTATTCATTTTGTCTCCAAAGTCGCTAAATGGTCGCTTAATTCGTAGCCAAGCTCTGGGATCACTGGCTCGGCATCCAATACGGATGACTGTAAAGCAGTTTCTTATGGTGACACTATTCGCACTGGGAAGCAAAATTACACGTTTGTAACAAAATTACTCGTTTAAAGTTATAAGATAATGGAATATATATCAAACTGCAGATAATACTTCTGAACTTCGAGAATTAATACTCTGAAACATAGTACGTCCTCTAATTTATTGACAATATCTAATAATATAAATACTATTAATTGAAATATTCTAAGATAAAATATTAATAAGGCCTCAAACTTTGTCTTCTTATAAGAGGGAATAAAGCATTTTGAATTTTTATTTTTCAAGAAATATTCCCATAATATTTTATTTGCTACTTTTACAGTAAAATTTATAGTACAGTGATAAATGTGTAAATGTTGCACACAATTAATAATAAAATGAATGTGTAATGGATTTTATCAGCAATTTATTTCATTATGGAATATAATAGATCATAAAATGTAAATAATTAATGTAATCCAAATATTTTTCATAAAAGTAAGAACCTTTATATGCAAGTTCTTTCTAAAGCATATCACTTTTTCTATATTATTATGAAACCAAAATTATACTCTATGCAAATACTAAATTACAAATTGGTTTTCAGGCATTGCTTACAAATTTCGTTAATTCTATTCTCTTTGGCTGTTCCACAAATAATTGGAAACGAAACCCCACTCTGTAATCAAAATGAGAGATCTTCGTTTTACTTGGAAGTTGCTGTGGATATGATTAATAAAGCGAAGCTTCATTATCCAGCGAGTAAGTAGATTCTAAATTTATAAATTTAAATATATGAGAAGTGGAACGTTATATTAGAAAATATTCTTTATTAAAGTCGTCATTTTTAAAAAAATGGTTAATAGCAGAAGTAGTCCCAAATCTCATGAAAAGAAATTATAATCAAACTAAAAAATATATCGCAATGTTTGTCTTTTAAATGTTTTTAGCTCCGCAAATACTTTCAGTGCGACAATATCCAAGATAATCTGTAGGGCCGCAGTGCCCTGGTTTAAGATCTCGGCTTCGGTACCGGTGGGTTTCAGGTTCCAGACCCTATTTCACCAAAGAACCATCGTGTAAGCGGTTCTTCAGGCGTCGTCCTCGTCATCTGACCATGGTTCAAAACTTTGATGTCCGCCACAAAATGGCTCTAGTATTTCTTTAAAAACGTGACGTTAATATAGCTAAACTAAACTTCAACAATGAAAGAAAATAACGTGATTAAATATTTGATGAAACAATTAAAACGCTTTGAATTTCCGGCAGAGAATTGCCAAAATTCAGCAAAAATCTGTATGGCTATTAAGTTAACATCCTTAATTTTTTTTAAATTTTGGAACGGCTCAAGATTTGTTTTTGTATAATATTTTCAGAACTTTTAGTGAAAAAACACCAAAATGCAGTTTAATTTTTAATTAAAAATATATTTTTTTTAATTGAAAAGGCTTTGAGGTAAACATTTCCATTTTTAAGATATATAAGTTCCAAACTCGGTAGCAGAGATCCTATTGAGCACTAATACACATAACTTCATCTTTATTATTAGTAGAGATTATACTTGAGTAGAAATATAATGCATTTTCACTGCTGACCTACGTTTGTAAATTAGCAAAATTAATTGGCGCATAAAATAGATGAAATCAATCCAGTGACTTAGATTGGAAATTCTGTGAAAGCTTCATTTGGTGATATCTTTCAAAACTGAACTATAGTGGAGTCTGGCGACTTTTAATGATATGTCGAGGTATCATGAGCGTTCATACGAAATAAAATTTTCGTTATCGGCTTAAGATTGAGGAACTCTGTTAAGATTTTTTTTCCCTGTTGTGTATGTGTAATAAGATAATGTATTTGAGATTCCTCTGAAAAATGGAAGGCAGAAGATAAACAAACGAAATTGATCATGCATGTTTAAATCATGAGCTTTCATACAAAAAGTTGAGGAAATCTGACCAATCGTTACCGCTGGAGAACTAATTATTCGGTTTTGATTTGTTATTGGGATTATGAGACTTTGTAGGTGGATATTGGTAAAGATTTCTAACTCATTGTAAATAACCATGTATATATCTGGTGCCTTATACATATATAAGACATGATACATGTATATTGACACCTGGTACTGTTTCTTTAAATATTCTTTAAATCGTTTCAAAGCTTATTTTTAATTTTTCTGCATATAATTTTAGTTTTAAAATGTTTGGAAGATAACTTCTAATTATGTGCGTGCATTTTATAAAATTATCTTTTTCAATGTTTCCAGCATTATAAGTTTCAAATTTTATTTTTTTTAAAGATTTATTGCGAAAAAAATTTAAAAATTTTAATATATTTTCGAGGCCCGATGATAGCTCAGGTGACTGCAGCTTCTCCAGTGGACTGTGCAGACATATTGCGAAATGGCAATAATACGAGCGGTGTCTACACCATCTGGCCGAAAAGTCGACTGACCGATGACAAGCCATTAGATGTGTTTTGTGACATGGAAACTGATGGAGGAGGATGGACGGTAAGA
Source organism: Argiope aurantia (assembly GCA_026543865.1). NCBI lineage: Eukaryota > Metazoa > Arthropoda > Arachnida > Araneae > Araneidae > Argiope > Argiope aurantia. The sequence goes on along the minus strand of JAPMOR010103907.1, from coordinate 1,357 downwards.
TTTTTTTTTTTTTTTTTTTTTTTTTTTTTACTTTCAGTGTAGTATCTGCCTTAAGTGCAAATGTGTTGAAACGCATTCTCATAATTCTTCCAAAGAGTGCCAACAACAGGAAATTGGATTATGCTCTCAACAATCATGGCTGGCTAACCTCTAGTTCTGATGCGATAATTATATAGATAGTTCATTTGAAAAGTTATTATTGCAATATGTTTCATGATATATATTTGGTATCTTGCAATTTTATTACAGACAAAAAGATGGGCATATGAGAACTAATGTTATATAAAGCAATAAGTATACTGAGGCAATTTCCCACTGTCGCATTAAATTTTGTCAAGCTTAATGTGATCAGAGAATGAGATTTTCACAGCGCTCCACATGGCACAGGAATAAGTTTGATATTCTTCACATTTTCTATAAGAAATTCGTTCGCTCCTTTCCATAAAGAATGGCTACTAAGCTGTGAGAACAAAATATTAATAATATTGATTAAAATCGACCTATGGAGCACTGAGAACTGGATTCTCTGCGATGGCATTGTTACATTAACAAAAGCACATGTTATCTGCAAGTTCACTCAACTGAGAATAATTGTCCTCTACGGTTTCTAACTTTAACGATTCTGAAGATTCAGTTGTAAGATAATTATAGAATTGTTTCTGGTATTCTTTGTCCATGACGATGTTTGTTTGTTTTGTTTGTTTAGTTATATTAACGTCCCGTTTGAAGCATGGACTAGGGCTGTTTTGGGACGGACCTCGTAATTTTGAACCGCGGTTAGATGACGAGGACGACACCTGAGCTGGCACCCCCCTCTCCATACCACACCACACCAGCGGGAGGACGTTTGGTCAGGACGGATTTAACGTGCAACAGACCCCCTTACACGACGGTTCTTCGGTGGAATCGGGTCTCGAACCTGAAACCCTCCGGTTCCGAAGACGAGATCTTACCACCAGGCCACCGCGGCCTTGTCCATGACGAATAATTATAGATTCTCACAATCAAAATTTGCGTTTTTTGGCTAATATATTTACTTTTTAATGAGTTGTATATAATTTTTTTTTCCGTTTTCTTGGAGCAACTTGTTCAAATGTGGTTCTTGAGCCGAAAACCCCTCACAAACCAAATCAATGATTTCAAGATTGTGTTATAGCAGTGGTAAGAACTCAGTGCAAAGCTGTGAAGGATGAATTAAAGTTATACATTTTTATTAAGAAATTCGACCTTTCATGGTTACTGGAAACTTAACATTAAAGAAAAAGTTTTAATTAAAAGATTTAAATAGCAAACTTTTTAAATGCACTTTCTTAATGGCCTAAATTAATATTCGACCATGTATACGGTAAAACAGAAT
>JAPMOR010103902.1:0-13567 GCA_026543865.1 Argiope aurantia | reverse complement strand
TAAAAAAATAATAAACATCACAACAATCTAATTGTTGTTGTTTTTTATGAAAAGAAAGTAAAGCAAAAAAATTAATATAAACAAGACTATGCTATGGAATAACTTACGAAGCAAACTAAAATACACAAGAAATTAAATAGGAATGAATATGGCATCGAAAAATGCTGCTGTTCCAAGTTATTTAACCACACTTTACAATGTGTCAAATTTTTTTGATATCATATTTCAAGATAAACATTTAGTTTCAGAAGGATGAGGAATCAATAAATTTCAATAGTTTCAAACAAACAACATTAAACAAATAGTTTCAGAAAGCTATTTAATTTTCATCTTAAATAATGGATGCATAGTTAATTTAAATAATTGAACCTCTTCTTAACAATGAAAATCGACAAAATTTGAGTTGTAAATAAAAGAAACTACAGATATCTAATATGAAATACTAAAATTCCAAGCAGTTCGATGTTATCGCAGTTTCTATTATTAAAAAAATATATTTGTTTCTTAAAGTATTTATTTTGCAATAACACATCGAATATGTGTTGTGGTGCGATAAACGTCACTTTTTAATCACAAATTGGTACATTCAGAAAAAAAATTCGATAAAATCACTCTAAAACTAAATAATTAAAGTGAATTTCTTTTCTTTTTAAGGACCTAAAAAAATTTAAAAAATACTGAATATTAGGTACCTTGGAAATCGTAAATTTTTTTTTCTATATAACTGACCACTTAAAAATATACCGATGACTGAAAATAAATAAAAATAGGTTTCACAGATGTATAACACTTGAATATAAAATTTTGTACTTTTATAATGAAACTTTTACATACGTATACTGAAAATCGAAAAGCAGTTTTGAAAACATGGCAGAAAATAACATCTTAAATTACGGGAAATGCTCATTTTAAGGCAGGAATAAGAAAGTAAAGTTAAAGCATCGCAAGTTCAACTATCAGAACCTCATACTCCGTATAAGATATGCTATTGTAATTGAACGCAAACAATATTTTGGGCAGGTCAAATTTTACGGTTAGTTAAAAGTATTTGATAAGTGAAACCATAAACAGGAATTAATTCAAATAAGTCTTCGTCTCCATGTGCAAGGTCTCGGAATAATTATATTGAGAAAACCAGGAAAAGTGGAAAAATATTTCATTACTAAATGGATTAAATTATAATGCATTTGCATTAATAAGGATAAGACATTGCTTTTTATACAAATGCTTTTACACAAAACTCTTTTTGCAATAAAATATCATTAAACAAGAATTTCCATTTATTCAAAAGTTTTCAAAGTAAAGCATTATTTGGACACTTCCTTTGCAGAACTAATCATTTTTAGTTAACAGAATATATTATTGGTCTTTCATTACTACTTATTTTTAATAGGAAAAATCCCATTTTGTAAAAATTATAATCGTTAAATATTTGTAACAAGTATAAATGTATAAAAAGTAAATCATCCATAACACATTTATTAATATGGTAAAGTAGAAAACTATATAATAGGCATAAAAATTACTTTGCTGGAAATTTTCAAGTTTTTAATATAGTGACCCGAAAGCAAAAAACACTTCCCAGTCTATTCCAACTTATGACAGAGGTGTAATGAAAAAGGGTTTTGGTAAATATAGCAAAAAGTATTTCATATAAATAGAATTATATTCACATGATGCAATTAATTTGCTATATTAACATCCTATTTTGTAATAATGTAAGGGCCTTTTGTAATAACATCTTGAAACAAACTCGGAATCATGATTAAAGGATAAGAAGGACATCTGAAACTGCATCCTACTTCTACAAAATACCAATGCCTAGTTCATAGTCACGATTAAGTAATACATGCTTAACGTTTCATCCATTCACCTCTTACAAAGTGCACAATAAATTAAAATATTAAACTGTCATAGTACATTAGGAGGGATCTACACGAACATGAACTGACTGTAGTTGCAATAAAAGTTGCAGGTAAAAGCAAGCATGGGAAGTTCATTTTAGCCTTAATTTGAACCACATCACTGAAGTATATAACATCTGTAAAATTTATACATTATTTAAAGTGAATGGAAGGTTTTTCTTTTGTAAATCTTATTTAACCACACACTACTCAAGTACGAGAAAGTTAATTTAATTGTTTATTGAAAATTACAGTTATCAAAATTAAATTTTCCCAGATACGAGAGTGAACACGGCAGTCAAAGGATCAGATGTAGTTGATGTTGCACTGCACAAATAGAATACACATATAGTATGATATTAAACAATATTCACAATGCTGTATAATATTGTTAAATATTGCATAATTTATTGTAAACATTATACAACAGACTATTTATGTGGGATGAATATGCACAAGAAAATTTGAAATTTTATATAAACCGGAAATTAATTGTCAGATATTGAATTCTTCAAAATGGATTTTGGCAGAAACGGATTGCATCCAACTGACTGGCATGTGTCCAGCAAGCACTCTGCTGCGAGATAATCCGTGCCCGATTTCTAAATATAATGTTGGATATAGATAACGATCACAAAGTCCTTCCTTGGTAACAAAAAATATTCTAAAAAATTTATCATTTGGAACATGGTAGTTTCGATAATGCCATTTATGAAGTTTTTAATAAAACCATTTACACCAGTAAACTCTTGGCACTCGAAAAATGTTCCAATTCTAGCTAAGTATTGTTCAACATTCCACAAGAAATAGCATCTTGGATCATCCCTGTGCAGTATCTTTGAGTGTATCAATACCTTTAATTGACATTGCAAATATTACTTTACCCTTTATCTAACTACGATTTAATACTAAACAGTTATGACCCATTTGAATTTATGGAGCCAAAGAAACATTGTACTTTTCCTTTCATTGACATCATTTTGATCATAATCAAATATAAAAATCACTATTTATGCATTAATTGCATTATATGTTGGACTAAGAAAATTAAGAACAAATACCATAACAACTATTTCATAGTATATTATATTTAATGGTTCTTCTGTAATTCAGGGAAAGACTTTATAACCGCCTTGTATCAATGATGTTCTTCATAGAGTAAATAACTATTCACTTTAAATTACTGTAGTACATATTGTATTTCTATAATCTTGGCATGTTGAAAGGGGAAGAGATTGTGCATTTCCGTAGTACATTGCTTTGGTTCATGGTAAAAAAGTATTAAAAAATTATGCTCATTAATAGCCTATATAAAAGTTACGTACAAAAGAAGGCAAACAGCAAGAACCAAAAAAACCTTACCAACATGTGCAAATGATGAAGAAAATCGATGACTAAAGCTAGGAGCTCAAAGCCCAACTCTGTATAATACACATATGAAGCTCTTTTCTCCCAAGCCCCTTCTTGAGATGCATCTAATAAATATATAACGTACCTGCAAGGAGAAATACATGAAAATATTATCCAATATATGCACAAATTAACAGAATCGCGCAGGAAGGGTCGAAAACATCAGTATATACGCATTTAATATTATAAAAAATAAAAAATCAATGAAACAACCAAAAAAACGAAACCTGCTCGCAGACTCGCTAATTAAGGCGTTATCTTCCTCCTCCTACAGCATAAAAATTGTTGAACTTGGAAGTTGCGAATGCTCCAGTTTTTATTTTCATACTATCTTTCAAATGAGTGTTTGTGAAGTCTTTTTCTGCAGTTGATTTAAACTAAAATTTGGCACAGAATTATGATTCAGCACCATTACATTTATCGAAGTCATTATGATTTTGGGTTATCTCGTCTAAATCCATGCCAACTATACAGATCGACAGACAGCCGTTCCGTCAACGAATTGGGTTCAAAATATTTTTTTATAGTTCTGCATGCAAGATGCTTAAACTATTTACCAAGTTTTGTTAGTATAATTCTTTACGTTTTGTAGTTATGGAGTTCATTTTCATTCGGACAGACCTACGTCTTATATAAGAATTTCAATCAACATTTGATGGAAATTTAGAAATATGACCTTACGGCCACGCACTGATTTTCACAAGTCTAGTTCAAAAGGTTTTTAAAATATCACAAGTGTTACTTTCTATGGACATAATCCCAAAAATGCATCTTTCGGAAACTCCAATTTGAAACATGAAGATTCATTAGAATCCCCAATTCGAATTTTCCGACAATTACAATACTTTTATTTTATTTATGCGAAGTATAAAAAGAAAAAGTCAAATAATTGTTATATTCAAGCAATATTGCTAATTTTTTAAGATAATCGTTCGAAATAAAAGCAAACAGAAGAATTTTTTAAATCATTTGATAAACATGAAAAAATTCATCCATGTTTAGTCAGAATAATGACAGGATTTGAGCCTGAAAAACACACAACCTGCTCGTTGGTTGGTACTACAGTTAAAATAAACCAGTATTTTAAAATCCGAGATGAATGGAGGAGGTATAACAAATAAAGCTACATACCACAAAAACAATAATAATAAGTTTCGCTTACATTAAATTTGACAAAAAAGATTTTTAAAAAATGATATAAATTTTGCTTACATTGAATTCGACAAGATGATTTCACGTAGAACAATTACAATAAGATATAAATGGTGAAAATGGGAGAGAAAAAACACGCAAGACGATAAAAATTGCTGCAGAATTTTAATATTTGTTACTCAAGTCTAAAAAAAAAAAAAAATAGCGCATAAGAAATGCACGAATACTTACAGAAAGGTAGAAAAAAGTACCAGATTCAAAAAAGCGCAGCTTATTAACGTTTTCATTTAGTGGCTTGTAATGTTAGTTGACTACTTTGTTCTGCAGTATTATGCCTTAAAATTACCTTCAAATGCTTTTTGAAATCACTTAGAAATATAATACTTAATATGAACATTCCGTTTGGTACTTCCTCAATTAGTTTCCCAATCGAGGCAGATTACACAGGCTTCAAGGTCTAACATTAGCAACTAAATTATGCATGTTAAGTAGAAAAAGCATTTCCTTATGTTAAAAAAAATATACACAGATATAAGGTTGATGCTATACCAACAAAATACAGATTCCAATAAAAATGTTCTTAAAGTAGCAATATCTAATGACATAAAATAAATCTTAAATGCCAAAATTAAAATAGTAATTACTTTTGGCTTAGTTTAGTTTAGTTATATTAACGTCCCATTTGAAGCAACACTAGGGCTATTTTGGGACGGACCTCGTCATTTTGAACTACGGTCAGATGACGGGGACGACACCTGAGCTGGCACCCCCCTCTCCACACCACACCAGCGGGAGGACGTTTGGTCAGGACGGATTTAACGTGCAACAGACCCCCTTACACGACGGTTCTTCGGTGGAATCGGGTCTCGAACATGAAACCCTCTGGTTCCGAAGCCGAGACCTTACCACCAGGCCACCGCGGCCCTTGTAATTACTTTTTGATTTGTTTCTTCTGCCTAAACAAGCAAACTGTACGAATATATTGTACCCATTTATAAGCGTCAAATTTTAGAATACATAGTAAAACTTCAAAAAAAATTATTTTACAAATAAATGAAATTTGCAATTAAAATATAGAATAGAAATACCAAGTTTTTAGAAAGACAAAATGTACGATGCTTATATTAGACTTATGAGATTTTAATACAAGCTATGGCAAGAGAATTTTAAATTTTCACCTGAGCCGAAACAAAAATTTGCTATACTCTAGAAAAACAGGTGTTACTACACAAGTGATTAAGCATTTAATATGAAAAACGGCCAGTGTATAATGATTATGGGGATGCTATAACACAATCCTTCACTGAATAGTATTAGTTTCTGCAAAAATTACACCCTTTTAATTAATCTAATAATTAGTAAATAAAATAGTTTGACCTGCTAAAAGGTTATTTTTAACTAAGAAATTATATTTAAAATAAATTCTTTATTAGTCTTGCTATTTATTTCTTCTTCAAAAAGACTTTATGAACTGTGTTTGAACATTAAAAATAATAAAGATAAATATATAAACAGGGTTAAAAATATTATTAGCAATAAAAAAATCACTTAGAAATGATATCTATTCTTCTGATCATATTTCGAGAGAAACGATCAAGTATTTTTCCTTTGAAATTCGCATGATTTTCACGATGTTGCACACAGACGGACCGACAATTCTTTTGATGAGTGTCGTCCAAAATTTGACAGATTTATAAGTTCGATATAAAGACCTAGTATTGAATTTCTTTTTTCCGGTTCGTTTTTTTTAAAATTAAATTTAAGTATACAAGGAAAGACAGATAAAACCACCCTTCCACCCCCCATTTGAAGAGGATGGAACAGAGGAGGAAATTACTGGGGTTCTAACATTTAAAAAAAAATTTTGTAACGAGTATTTTGGCAATTTCTTTTTGCTATTTTCATTTGTACATTTCAAGTTCAAGGTGGGGGGGGAGGGCTTAATTCACCAGCATCAATCTATAAATATGCTACTGCGCTTTTCAATAAAGAAAATGCATTTACTGAAGCTCTCCAAGATTTTACACACCTTTCCGAAATCTTGTTCTGAACGAATAGCGCAATACATAACCCAGACACACATTTCTGACATTATTAAAAAACTATATTCCTTGGAAATGCCTGCATTGTATTCTTTTTCCTTCACGATCTTAATTATGATCACGTAGAATAATGGGTTGCAGGAATTCTGAATGCACCCTTTTCCAGATTTTTAATATTTGAAAAAAGATAGCTAGTAAAAATCTTGAATAAGAGTTTTATTCACATTTACCCTCACTTTTTCTATATTTTCAAAATTCATCTCCCGATTTCATTTCACGGAAGAAAAAAAAATGTACTGATGATACTGCACAAAATCGTAGTATTTTTCTTAATTAAAAGCCATACTTAAACCAACGGGGAATGGACATTCCTAAATTTTCACTATTCACCTAATTAAGACGTTTACTTGAGCAAAGCCGTGAATGCCACGGATACTAAAGATTTTTAATTTAAAACATGAGTTCGGTGATTCGCAGCATACAGAAGAAAATCAAGTATGCATTTTGAAAACCATTTTTTCCCGACAGACTGAACGAAAAATTTGACAAAAGAACTATAAATTTTTATAACATCAAGTTTCTTTTATCTAAGTGATTGGTGTTTTTAAGTTACTACGTATCCGAATGAACAGACCTACAGACGGTCAAACCCTAGAACGGAGATTAAAATCAAAACTTGTTAAGGATTTACACTTCAGATGGTAAGTTTGTCTACCAAATTTTATATATCTAGCTCTTTAAATACACAACAACAAAAGGTAGACACTTATTCCCCATGATTCGATTTTGTAACGAAATTCGATAGAAACCTGCAAATTTAGTGCAAAGATTATAAGCCAAAATACATCCCTCTAGCTCCGAGCAATTTTGAATTACGGTATTCATAGACAAACCCTAATTCCAAAAAATCTTTTTTGGTTTTGAGTGATCTAAATTGCTTAGATACATCAAAACTTTGAATTCGATTTTTTTGACAATTATATTTTCTTTGTGCATATACTTCGAATACGGAAAACTAAAAGGTAGTCTAAATACGCGTGTATCAACAAAAACCAGGCAACGGAAGTTTTCGGATTAGAAAAGGAAAGCTTAGAGAAAATTTCGAAGCAATACAGTTTTATCTCCTTAGTTCTAATTTAAAGTTATCTTCATTCTTTTCCTCCCTTTGCATTTTGAATCAGCAAAAGCAAAGTGGGTTAAATTGTTAATGAATTTGGATATCATTTAAAAAATAAAACAAATGAGCGGCCAAATTTATACACTGAAAAAAAACACACTTTTGAATCTCAATTCCTACAAACGAGCAACCATCACTCAATGTTTTTTGTTTGTAATTATGGCACTAGTCACGGACAAGCCCCGCCGTCAGAGACAGCCGAATTTAAGCCTGAGGGGGTGCGTCTCTTGTTTCAATAATAGCGCCAACTAGGGTCAAGAGAACGACTTAGCTACATGCACACATGTCACAACCCTTTTTACGGGGCGGACTTCATTCACAGATCGTAATTTAGACCTGAATCACCCCTGATAATTTAGACCTGAATCACCCAGAGAACGATCACCCCTGATCCAGTACCCCCAGTGGTATTACTCTCGACATGGAGGACTTTGTGACCACGACAGATTTAACGCGCGCCAGCCACCAAGCACGCGGGGAATCTTCGGCCGGGGGTTCGAACTCGCAACCAAAGGGACGCGAATCCGACGCTCTACCGGCTATCCCGGCCTATCACTCGATGTATTAAAAACGTATACGATTGTGTCATTTCACTCGTAAATATATTAGCATAGATTTGATTTAATGTTTATCATGATGGTAGAAGGGTTAAAAATTTTACGAGCAACTTAAGAAAGTTATGCTCGTCAAATATGCACACATTCAATGACATGGGGAGGGGAGGGGGGAACCACCGGTGACTAGGGAAGTCAAGATTGCCAAAAACACATTTCGAAAAAGTATACAATGTTCTTAAATTTTTCATTATCATCGTTACTAAAATGGCATGAAAAAAAATTAACACAACATACAAAATTATTATATAACATGATATACCAGCGACCTCAGTGAAATTAATGCATTAAGAATGATACAAATTAACTTTGCTGTTGCAATTAATATTTTCAACGCATAATGGGAAATTCATGTTGGCCAGACGGGCAAGCCATATGAAATTAGCATGGCATTCAATGGGTTACAGTACTTTTATTAGAAGAACAACAGAAATAAAACAACTAGAAGGAGAAGTTTTACGTACCTGGTAATTACATACAGAGTTCTTACAAACACAAGCAGACACTGAAAGAGAAAAATATAGACATAAGGCAAAGCAGCGAAAGACTTTCAAATCATTTAAAATTTGACATTGTTCGTTTTATGATGTAAGTTTCATATTCTATTGCAAACACCAACAACCCTTTTCAATCTTCATACAACTTTTGATTAATCACTAAAATAATTTATCGTATATATTCTTTTAATCTAGCAAATATCATAATTGCATCAAAGATAAAATATTTATAAAATAACGAAATTTTTTATAAATAAAAATTTATAAATAAAATATTTTATAAATAGCGAACATAGTTTTCTTTTTGCTGCTAACAAAAGAGCGAGCGGTGCCTGCTTGCACCAGTTTCACACCAACTCTCAGGGAGAAATGTTTACAAAAAAAGCTTAAGTGCGACTCCCCCACATTCCAAACATACATAGGGTTTAGCGCATACTGCGCCATTTATGTTCATTATTAATCTTTACTATATGAATAAATATACAAAGAATAAAAAATACTAATAAAATAATTAAATAAAAACAAAATATTATAATAAAATCACATAAACACTACTTTATGAGGCTATTTTAAATGCCTTGCATCTTACTGTTCATTGTGTTACGCATTTTACAAATTTTCTATTTTTAAACATCCAATTATATTAGAGGAAAGAACAGCAGTGTTTAGAAATGAAAGCATATAAAAAAAATTATCGATACTTCACAGTAAATGTCAATAAGATAAAATTAGAAAAATATAAATCATGCTTTATATTGAAACCCGCTTATTCTAATAATGGAGATGCAAGCCAAATATATTAAACACATAATTCTTTTTGTTTTCAACAATATTAAAAAAAATCGTGGATTAAATATTTGATGTAAACATTGAAAACGATTCATGTTCCATTCACAAGTTATTATTGTAAATTAATAAAAAAAGAATAAAATTAAATAGATTAAAAATCTAAGTCTAGACAACAGAATTAAATTGGTATCATTAAATATATATTTTATATTTTAAGAATATGTAAAAAATCATTTTTATAGTGTAATATTTTCGGATATTATCAATGAGAAACGCTAACCTTTCGCTTCATTTTTTAATTGAAATTTCAAAAAAAAAAAATCTCTTGGGTTCACATTCAGATCCTCTAAAGTATGTATGTGTCCAATTTAGAAGCATTAGGCCAAACAGCCTGGCCAGTAGATCGCCAACACACACAAATGCCTTTATTAATAGAGATTAGTTTAGTTTGGTTTAGTTATATTAACGTCCCGTTTGAAGCAACACTAGGGCTATTTTGGGACGGACCTCGTCATTTTGAACCGCGGTCAGATGACGAGGACGACATCTGAGCTGGCACCCCCCTCTCCACACCACACCAGCGGGAGGACGTTTGGTCAGGACGGATTTAACGTACAACAGACCCCCTTACACGACGGTTCTTCGGTGGAATCGGGTCTCGAACCTGAAACCCTCCGGTTCCGAAGCCGAGACCGTATCGTGGCCCCTTATTAATAGAGATAAATGGTATTTGAAGAAATCGATGTAATGTCAGCTCATTCAAGACCTAGCACTCTAAAGAAATTTCCAAATTTCGTGCAATATGACTGAATGCAAGAGACAAAGATGGCAACGTCACAATCTGAATGAAATTACCTCCGAAACCGAAGGTCCACTGTTCAATTTTAGTTGTGTTTTAGACGATCTTTCATTCTTCTGCGTCCGCATTTTAGCAAATCATTTCTACTTTGAGTTGGTTTGTATTTTTTATCATTACATTTGAAATTAAGTCATTGATCCATCAGTCAGTTTTAAAGCATTTAAATATTTGTACCATATTTAAGTTTTGAATTGAAACAATTTTTATTCTGTACAAAATATGTAGGAGTGAGATCAGCAAAGAAATTTTCATGCTCACGTGAAAAACGTAATATAGTCATGAAGACTTGATTATTATTGTTGCCATCTGTAAACCGATTACTAAATACAAACCAAGATTCTAAAGAGTAATTGAAACGCAGATTAAGAAATGCTTTCTCAATTTTATAAAGATAAATTATTCAAAAGAATGTGACAAAATAAAAATTACTTTTCTTGCAATTAATGATGGATTTTAAAAACCTCCCACCCAGAGCAAGAGTGGCCCTCTCAAAAACTTTTTCGCATACTCTCTCATAAAAGTGTTGTCCTAGAGAACGCCTTGCATGGCATTGCCGTACCAAAGTTACGTAATGTTGACCTCCGATGTGAATTTTACAAATCTGTCGTGTGATCTTTGGCGAGGTTTTTGGCGATTAATCCTTGGCATGCGGTCAATAGAACCCGCAAATCGAATTTGCGTTTTAGTCACATTTTTTCTAATCTATTGGAATTAAAATTTGGCATAAAATTACAATTTTAGTTAAAAATAATATACAGGGTGTCTCAAAAACCTTGACCGCGACTTTTATTCCCTAAACATTGATCGTAGACATATACTGTAAATTACAAAGTTGCGTTAAAAAAAAGGTGCAAAATGTTATGAAATCAATTTAAAAAAATTTCAGGGAATTAAACATTAAAAAAATACAAAATTTAAATTTCTATACGAACCCTTTACAAAAAAATTCCCAGTGAGTAAAATGTGCCCCATCCTCTCATAAACTCATGTACAAAATTTCAGTCGTACTCTTGGCCCCAAATGGCGCTACTGAAAAACTAGAGACGCACCCTCGGCTTAAAATCACTGACTTCTAAAGTCAGTGATTTGAAATGTCCCATTAGAAACAACAACACAAAATTTCAGAATTTTATCATGAAAATTCTCAAAGATATGTTAAAACAAAGTTGGAGAAGGATCAATTGCAAATTAAAATGCAAATGTTTACAGCTTCAGTGCAAATGACGCGATGTAGGAATGCATCCTAAGGAAATAAAATATGCTTTATATATTTAGTTTTAAATACAAATTTTAAAATCTATGATTCCTGAAAAATACTTTAACATTTTATATCATGAAATAAAGAATATAACTTAAAAATAGCACACTCGGTGAACATGTAAAAAATCTTATGTCATCTTTCCTTTAAGTTATTATTTCTACACACTTTTAATACTTTTGAACCAATAAATAATTATTTATTCAATCATTACTTTCTTTATTAATTTGTGTACGACATCCGACATGATTTTTTTTTCTGTTTGCGAACTCATATCCAGGCATCGAAAAGTGGTTTCAGTCAGCATTTATGTAATTTCATATCTCTGAGACTGTGATAAAATGCTGAAATTTCGTACATGACTTTATTAGAAGATGGGGCACATTTTACTCACTGGGAATTTTTTCGTACGGGGTCCAAATAAAAATTTAAATTGTATTTTTTAAAGTTTAATACCTTGAAAACATTAATCGATTTCATAGCAATTTGCATTTTTTTTACGGAACTTTGTAATTTACAGTATGTGTCTGCGATCAATATTTCAGGAATAAAAGCAGAGGTCAAGAGTCTTTGAGACACCCTGTAAATATCGCATCAAATTTGATACGTTTAAGTTTCATAGCAGGTTCATAAGTTGATACGTTTCACAGCAAATTTGATAAATTATCGCGTTTGCGTGCAGCAGAAAGTAAACCCTTTGACGAATTGTGTTCGAAACATTAAATTAAATTAAATTATCCCCCCCCATACTACGCTACGATAAAGTAAAAAGCGGTATGATAAAGTATCCGCCTTTTCCCGCCAGTGATACCGACGTCCAGCTAGAAAATGACCGGTTCCGTTCGGGAATAAAAATTTCGTCGAGCTCTTTCTGATATGCGTGAACATTCCCTTCATCCATCTCGCGATTAAAAATCGCGTTTTGAAAAAATAAAAGCTATCCTGATACTGTCTTGATATCTCAAGGAAATCCCTAAGATATTAAATAATTTAGAAATTTATTTGGATAATACGATAATCTATTCAATAATTACCAGCCTAATATTGTAAGATAAGTTAATGCTTAACATTCTCGCTATCCGTTAGATGCCACGATCCGTAATCCGAATTTAGGATTTTTACTAACACTACTTGGCGTCAAGAATACAGTGGGTCTCAAAATTGAGTAAACATTACGCTCTTTTTAAAAAGTATAAAAATCTAATACAAATCTGCCATTTAAGCTTAATATTTACAGAAACGTCAAAGCATATATTAAGGTGTATAATGGGCTAAAAAACAAATATGAAGTCTTCAAAATATTTTAACGACATTATTTCCTCGTGATAAACACAAAATTTGAATTCGCAAAATTGAGTTTACACTTAAAGAATCAGTCAGTTAATCACCACTTTTTTTTTGATGAAAATTTTCTTAAGATCATTCTACAGTTGCAACCCAAGCATATAAACGTAATTATTTTATGTATACATTTTTTTATTTTTTTCGCCAATGAAATGAATTCTAGGAGTGAAACTTCTAAAAATGTACGCCTTCTAGTCATCAACTAGTCGAAAGATGACAAATTTCTTCAAGAAATAGCTTCCCTGTTTTGGGAAAGTCATCGTTGTGTCCAAAAAATACTACAGAAGTATCGTAAAACTGGTTGTGTGGCCAGCATTCCAGGAAGAGGACGAAATGAAATTTTAAGCACTACTGCAAAGAGAAAGATTATACGTTGAGTGTAAAAAACACCGCACTTGAGCGCCCCCAAACTTGTATCATTGATATAATTAGCAAATGGAAAACTTTCAGCTTAAACTGTTTGACGTGGTGTTCTTCATCATGAAGGATTTCATGGTCGTACTAAAATATGAAAACTACTC
>JAPMOR010103895.1:0-15681 GCA_026543865.1 Argiope aurantia | reverse complement strand
GATGCTAAAACAAGAATTTATAGCTAAGCGTGGAATGCCTGAATCTGTCTTATTAAATTGCGGCAAACATAAATCAATCCTTTTCTGCGCATTGCCTGTCTACTGGCCGTCTTATAACTGGCCGAGGGTAAACCCGGCATTAGTTTTTTTTATATGAAAATGTTTTAATGCCCGCAATTATCTTATATTTGATGTCACGTGCATAGCAAATATAATTTGAAACACAAAATCCCTTTTAAAGTATTCTGTACTTTGTTATAATCGTGATGGATACCAAATTCACTAACGAAAATTAAATGTATGGTATATATATGAAAGACTCGAAGAAAAATATGCCTTCTGTTAAAGAAAGAGAAAAAGGGTCTATGGCCTTTGACAACGGGAGAAGTTCTAAGGAAAAACAGAAAATTTTCGAAACTATTGACGAAAAGAAACAAAATTCCAAAAAAGCGACTCCTAAAAGTGAAAATACCACTTTGGAAATAGAAGGGAGTAAAGTTAAAGTTATCGAAGAACAAACAGCAACAATTTCTAATGAAACGGATGAAAAAATATGTAGGGTTGAAGAAAACGGTGTAATTACAGATTCAAATGATGCTCATAACAAACAAAATGAAGAAGTTATTCAAACACCATCAGAAATCGTTGAAAATCAGGATATTAAAGTTAGTAACATTTGTAATGAAACTGTGTTTGTTCATCCAACGTCTATTAAAAGAAAAGAGATTATTTCTGAGGAAAGGAAAGATAATGGCGAAAAACGGGCACCAAAAAGATGTGCAAGTAGATTTGAGATTAAATCAAAAGACAAGGTTCAAAAAACTCCAAAATCTCTCCCAATCAACAAAAAACAGAAGGGTAGTGTGAAGGTAAAGCATCTAGTTCAAAAACGGAAAAAGTAATTTTTTGTTATAATTTTTGAAAAAAAAACCCAATATTTAATTCGTTATTCGATAATTGTAGTTCTTAAAATTTTTAGTTTTCAATAAAGAAATAACTTAATGAAATTAGATTTGTTATTGCATTGGAGAACTCAGTATTGTCGCCAAATGTGAAGTTTTTTTTCCCACAAACATTACTTCGCCACATCCACCATTTAATTCAAGATTAAGTGTCACTGTTTATAGAATATTAACTTTCAGTTTAAATCTTTTTACTTAAATAGTGTTAAATTGTTTCGAAATTTGTGGCGGTGGAATCAATTTTAATGTGCCTCGTCAATTCGCCAAGGATGCTAAGGTTGCTTATGGTGCTTAAGGTTGCAAGGATGCTTATGGTGCTATCCTCTGCTTCTATGTCTTCCCTATGCTTAAGTTATGCACAGCAGTAGGTATTTGTAGGAATCTTCTTAAAAACATCATTCATGATTTTAAACAGAGTTTTTGGCCTAAGTGAAGATTAGTGTGCACCAGCTGTTTGTCGCCAATATTGCAACCCATCGGATCCCTCTTATAGCAACTGTACTGCTGTTTTGTTTACTACTTTTTGCAATGGTTGAGTTGTACATAAACTACAATTACATTATGAAAAATGTTAAATTAAAAATATTAAAAAAATCGATTAAAGATTTTAATTTTGTTCTTTATTATAATTAAAATTTATTAAATAAAGAAAGTTAAGCTTATAATTAAAAGTTATTTTCTTCTTTCTTTTTTTAATGTGAATACGAACAGAAAATATTTATTCTTTTGCAATTTTTAATTGTCAGGTATGCGCTTTAAAAAAATCGTCTGCATTCTCAGTCTAAAAGACAACTGCAATGGAATTCTTCGCAGTTCTCGTAATTCTTTTGGTGTTATAACGGTTGGTTCCCTTCATAATTTGTTATGTCGGGAGTATTTCGAGCCTGTAGAATGGATGAAGGGTGAGTTAAATATGCATATATATTACAAGTTGATGAAGTTAGGAAAGGATGCTTGTTTGAAATTTTGTATTGAGAATGGTTTGATATCGAACTGGCAGAATGGATGAAGGGTGAGTGGAATATATTTTTTTACGAGTTGATGAAGGTGGGAAAAGTATGTTTGAAATTTTGTATGGAGAATGTTCCGAGTGCTTATTTCTCCGTTTATTCTTTTCTCTTGGTTATATACTGTTTCTGTTATCCACACAGTCTTTATGTTCAATGTGCTAGCGAAGCTACTAGGTTCCCGCTCCCGCTGCTAGCGAAGCCGTAGGATGTTTTTTTTAAGTTAATAAATTCTGCCCGGTGCCTTCTACAGATGCCGAAGGTATCTGTAGAAAGCACCGGGCAGAATGAAAAAAAAAATACTTATCAGTAAAAAGTCTAATTAGATGGCGGGAAATAGTAACCGTAACTTTCCGCGGAAGTATTTGTTTATTTTGTCCGCCATATTTATTGGCGACTTGGCATTGTTGGCGTAGCTGGGTGCACACTAAAATTCACTTTTACCGAGTTTTTTTTTTTCATTCACCCTTTAATTTTATAGAGAATTCTATACACTTCTTGAAACTATCAACTTCAGACGTGATGTTTCAGAAATTTTTTTTATGGAAGATAACAGTATCGTTCTTTTCTACCTGTATATACATATGACTCGAAATGCGGTAATCATGATGGCTAATCAGCAGTTTTCCTAAATGCAACAATATCCGAAAGAATTCACCCATTCTATTCAATCTTTACGTACGAACTTTACGCAGCATATCTAAGACTACTGAAAATTGTTACGTCATCCCCCCTCCCTTTAAATTTATTATATGTATTGATTTTAAAATTAGTATTCCAGTTCTTAAGAATGTATCATCGGAAAGTCATCCCTTAGTCTATGCATATATAATTCCCACAAAAATAATTCCACGCAATTAAATTCTGTTGTATTCCTGGGCTTGTCGGTATTTGTAGAAAGGAAAAAGCTGCCAAGACGGCAAAAAGCTCCAGGCCTGATGAAAGAAAATTTTGTTCTATTTCCCGATGCATTACAAGCAATAAAAAAAATCCAAAATAAATTTTGGCAATCCATATTGGAAAAGCTATCTGCGAATAAATTATTTCAAATGCAAGTCATCTGTCAAAGGCTTCAAAAACAAAACTCTAACCAGAAAGAAAGATGTCATAATCACGAGACTTCGAATAGGCCACACCCATTTAACTCGAAAACATTTTTTGCACATTGATCATGCACCGCTTTGTAATAAATGCAATTGTGTTCTAACGGTTAAGCATATTCCGTGTGAATGCCAAGATTTTAATACTCAGCGACAAGTTCATTTCGGTGCTACTGTTTTTAACTTAAATTACATTTTAGGTGATAATCTTCATTCAAACATTTTTTTTTCCTTTCAAAAGATATTCAAGATTTACATCAGATTTTATTGTATGTTTTTTAAGAATACTTTAATTTTTAACCAGAAAACCAGGTCTAACAAATGTTTGGTGCAGAATGACCAAATCTTTTCCTTGTGCCATAAAACCAAACCAAATTTTATTATACGGTAAACTAATACATGACATGCAATGTTTCTTACTCGAAAAATGAAATTTTTTTTACAAAAAAAGTACTAATAGTGATGCATTTTTTATGTACTTACGTTTGCATGTACCAAAGTAGTCCTCATAACCGACCCTACATTTACAACCATATCCATCGATCAAATAAAAATTGTCTTCGCACAAGCCGTTTCTTTCAAAACAATCTTCTTTGGCAAATGGTTCTTCACACATGCCCTTATCTAAAAGGAAATACATTTTAAAACCAGAATAACAAAATGTTTTTCTTTAGAATAGCAGCCCCGCAATTATTCGGCCACCTTATGAATACTCCCAGATCACAGCTAGGTCATCTAGAAATTGCTAGATTTTTTCGCCACCTTAACAATACATATCGATTACATGGCAATTGGATCTCTAGAGCCAATATTAGAAACAAATACCAAAAGTTTTAATCTTGCTTTTTTTTAAATAATCACGTTAATAAAAATATAAACATCCATACATTCTGATTTTTTTAACACTCGCCTTTATATTTTTGGGATGGCTTCCAAGTTAACATAATAGTTTATCTTTGATATTTTGTGAAAGTAGTAACTAAAATAATTGCAATGTGATTCAGTTTCTTTGTTATTCGAGTTTATAATAATACTCTGACTTCCATATTTTTGCTAAAACATCATTTCCTACATTTTGTATCACTAATAAGAATTATATTTTAATCTTCAATATAATAATTATTTATAATAATGATTGTGGAATATGACTATCCCCCCCTCTCTATCTCTATATCGAAGAGTCAAGAGAGGAGAATGGAATATAAAAAAAAATCAATTACAAAATGCCGTTTTCAAATCATTAAATCTTTGCTGTATTAGTAATCTAGTAAATCTGTATTGTTTATTTTGTCTGTTTATATTTTGCCGTTAATAAATTTGCTTCCTGTAGGGATCTTTCTTTTGAATCGCAAATCCCATTTTCGATTACAAAAAAAAAAGAGTTGTTATAGAATGGCTCATTTAGCATTAAGGTTTGTAAGCAATTATTCATTATGTCTTGTATATAAATATATGGGTAGATTTAAGATGAATGTCCACATGCTAAAGTTTAATTTTTGGAAGGGCGATTTTTTTTCCCCAATGGAATCCTGATAATGTTTATTGCAACCTTGAAAGACATTTGTTACTATTTCTTGCGAAATTGGCGATCTTTTATAACAAGCTTCTGGACGTTTGGCACAATTTTGTTTTACCTAACGAGGAACTGGATACTATTCTTAAGTCTTAATTAATCCAAATATAACACCAAGCTATCTTGTCATTATATTTGTCAATGGCGTATAGTGAGTTTAGCTAGATTTGCATTGATAAATGATATGCAGTCGGTAGGTTGTTAATTAATGTCCTCCAACTCCAAGAATGGAAAAATGACGGAAATAGGGTTAGAAAGTGTCACTTTCTCATTAATACTTTATTAGTGAAGACATAAAAATAAAAACATATAAGCAAATAACCTTCTTATCAAATCGAAAGCTTTTGTGCTGGACGTTTTTTGATAGCTGTAATTGCTTATAAGGCACAAAGTTGGGAACTATGTATTAAGTACAAGATGACAATTAATTGCCATAAATATTTCTAAAGGTTCCATGTTTTATGGAAATCACTTGTATACCGGAGATAAATTGTCAAAGGTTAAATTCTTAAAAATGAAGGGATATAAAAATTTGGCAATATTCGTCATTGGTGTGCAATTGATGCTACGGCTGGTCAATTACGCTCGGTTGATGCTAAAGTTCTCCAGTGGCGCACAGCTCATGCTAAGGTTCGTCAATGGCATGCGGTTACCACGAAAGTGTCCGAATTTGCCTTTCAAATCTTAACTTTGATTATCTTTTTACTTTGTCATAACCAAAATACTCATAGAGAAATTTTAAAGTCATCAGAAAATTCACCTTCGATATTTTTATTTAATCTAATCATTTTAGACTTTTCAGATCAGAAAAGCTCGTGTTTGAAATTACTTCTGTCTATAAAACAGGGTAACTCAAAATTTATCGAGTTAGAGCGATGAGATATACATATAATCCTACTACCAAATTTACAGATTTCTATCAATATTTGTACGCAATAACTCGAAGAGAAAGTTGTCGAACACAGTAACTCAAAAATGCAAAAAAAAAATTGAGTCAAATTAAATTTAGCATGAATCATCGAAATTCAAAGACGCATATATCGTTTTGGACGAAGGGAGGGAGGGCTATTTGATTGTTCGTCTGTTCGCGCATATGTGAACGCATTAATTCACTAGCGCAAAAATTATTATGATAAGTATAATTTATTATGCGGTCTTGCCAAAATTATATATTTATAAAGTTTTGAGTCCAATTGTTGGAAATGTAGGAGTTGAAAATGTATATTCAGTTTTCTTCATAATATTACGAATTATGAAACATGCCATATCGCGTCACCAAACGGAATTCTGTATATTTAATACTTGCGAATTGGCGTGACTTTAAAGGGTTTGCCGTTCTTTCCCTTTCCTCTCTACAATTCCAAGAGATACAGAGAATGATAAAGGCTGCGGTGGCCTAGTGATAAGGTCTCAGCTTCGGAACCGAAGAGCTTCAGGTTCGAGATCCAATTCCCCCGAAGAAACGTCGTGTAAGTGGGTTTGGTGTATGTTAAATCCATCGGGACCCGCTGGTGTGACATGGAAGTTGGGAAAGGAGGATACAGCTCAGGCGTTCAAAATTACTTGGTGATTCCCCAAAATAGCCCTAACGCTGTTTTAAAACGGTACGTTAGTTTAACTCAAACTAAAAAAAAAAAAAACTGCAGGGGATAAAAGGAGAGGAGAAAAGCTTGTTTATTTTAACAGGTCCAGTGTTTTATCGCCAAGCAACCGAGGTATATCATCAAGATGGTTGCATTTTATATGAGGAAGCTTGGCGATCTTGTTACAAACTCGGACCGTAAAGCTGAACAAATGTCCAGAAAAGAGCATAATAAATTGTCTAAGTGTTGATTAAAGTCGAAGAAGAATACTCTGCTTTGTTTATTTCAATAGCCAAAAGCAAAGAATAATTAAAAACATTTACTTTCGCAGTGTACGCCATCTTTGGCATATTTGTATCTCCCTGCACAGTCGCACTTGTAGCCATATATTTCGTCAGTAATGCATCCATCAGGACATTCATCGCTTTTAATGTAGCCTGCTCTGCATTTATCTAAAGAAGAAATACAGAATATTAGTTATCTTATTTATAATGCTTTGGAAAGAAAAACAAAAATTACAACTTTTTGAAAGCATGCTCTTATTAGTGTAGGGAAATAATTTCAAAACAATAAAGGTAAATAATAAATTTTATGTAATAATAATAATAAAATATTTTTATAAAAAAATAAAGTAGAGAAAAATAAAAAAAAGTAATATAAATGACTCTTTCATAACATCGTTTCAAAATGAAAAAAACTAAGAACACCATTTTCTTTTTTGAGTATATCCTTAGTAGAATTTTTCTACAAATTTACACAGCCATAGGTATAATAGAATCAGAAGGTTATTTTGCGCCTTTTCAGCACTTGAATTTGCCAGAGCGGCAATCACAATTAATATGGAACAGAAGATCTTATTTTTCTCACTGGTAAAATCCATCTTATTCATGATACATATATAATAATCCGCTATCTATACCTAATAAGAAAATCAATCACATCTTTAATCAATCAATCATCATATTTGAAATAATTTTGTTAAAATTTCCTTGCATTGATTTCCTTTCTTCCTCTTATATTTCACTTTATCAGGAATTTTTTAGTTCTTTTTCTCTGTACGTATTCTTTATGCTTTCTTAAAAACTAAATACCGAAGAAAAAAGTATTGCAATCGTCAAATAATTCAAACATAAGATTTTGATTAATACAAATATATTTTTCGTCCGAATCCGAAAAAACACATTTTTGAATTATATCTGTCTGTTTGTTTGTTTATCCATCCATTCGTATGTCTGTCTGTCTGTCTGTCTGTCTGTCTCTGTGTGAATATACAATAACTTAAAATCGCATTGTGCAAGACGGATGAAATTTGATATGTGATCTTTACATTATATATATACATTTTCCATCAGAATATGAATGAAAAACATTCAGAAGAAATATATTTGTCTGACTGTCCGAACATAAATTAGCAAGCGCAACAACCATAAAACGTAGAAAGCTTGATGAATAAAATTTGGAGCACATTAACATCTAATGTGTAGATATGCATCAAATTCAAAATTAAGTGTGTCATAAGGTCAAAACACTATTAGTCTGTACATTACAACATTTAAGAGTAATAATTCAAAAACGCAAGGACTTCGACAAATGAAATTTAATATATTATCATTTATTGTTGTTTCTAATGGCTCTTGTCTAGACAAGTCCACTGACTTTAAGAAGTCATTTGTGATTTATGCCGAGTCATCTCTTGTTTTTTCAGTAGCGCCATCTAGGGCCAAGAGAACGACTTAGCTACACACACGTCACAACCCTTATTACGGGGCGGAATTCATTCGTGCATTTCATTCATTCATTCATTCAACCACAGATCGTAATTTAGACCTGAATCAGAGAACGATTAGCACTGACTTATTCAAATGTCGAATATCAAAGCAATGCCATATTATGCCCGCGTAGTAAGTGAGCATGATTTAGGGGATCAGATAGTCTCTTGTTGTTGTTGTTGTTGCTTATGGTACAATCATGAAATAAACCACACAATTTCACAATAACGATGACGAAGTCAGCAATTTTAAGCCGAGTTTTAGCGTCTTTTATTTCAGTAATTCTTGCTAGGGCAAAACGGGACATTTCATTTATTCATCCACAGATTGTAATTTAGACCTGAATCAGTACTCTCACCTCTGATCCAGTACGACCAGTGGTATTACTCTCGACATTGAGGACTTTGTGACCACGACTGATTTATACTCGCGTCAGCCACCATGCACGCGAGGAGTCTTCGGCTAGCAGGATTCGAACTCGCAACCCAAGGGACGCGAATCCAACGCCCTACCAACCAGGCTATCCCGGCCTTTATATTATCTTGTTCCTACAAGTGTTATTCTATGTCAAATTCTGGTTTCATTCTGTTGGACAAAAGATTATCCAAAATACCCAGGCAGTGTTCTGGTACTTTGGTATTTACCGCGTGCTAGTGATTAAATGATAAGTATCTCTTTCGATTAAACTCTTTCGTAACTATAGTTCACCAAAAGTGCATTGTTAATATTACGCAGATTCCTTTATTAGAAAATATGAGAGAAAACTAGTCGATTTTTAACTTCGGATTCTGGTCTCAAATCACTCAAAATTACGTGTAATTTTTTTTTCTTTTTCGTGTGTTTCTTCCATTCCATGTCTATTCAGCTAATAAGAGATCTGAATAGTTAAAAGTGAAAGGATTTCAAATAATATTCTCTTTCGCTTTGTGTTTCGTGTGCAACAACATTTATTTTTAATTGGTTTTTAAAGTATTTTCCTCACCTGTACAAGTTCCATTTGCAAAGACGTGAGAAATTCTAGGGCAAACACATTTTTTGACACCACGTGATTTCACACAAACTCCTGGATCACAATCCATGTCACATAGTTCAACTTCTCCTACTGGCACTGAAAGGAAAATAAAACGGGTTACTTTAATTAAAATGAAACAGTTACCGAGAAAATTTCTTAGATATCACATTGTTCCAAATTACGCTTCGTGCTCAATCAAGAGATATTTGAAAATGTCGTGTGTGTGCGCGCGTGTGCGTACGTGCATGCGCGTGCTTGCTATCAAAAAATATTATCCACAGAATAATAAAACCGCTGTTTAAGGGTATTTGTTAAATTTACTTTCAAGGTATGTATGAACATAATAGGTCATAGTTCTAAATTTAAAATTCTTTTAAAATTATAAAAATTTTTAATTTTAAAACTGTGAATTTATATCTAATATAATATCGAATAAGTCAACGGAGATATCCCAAACTAATAATCGATATTTTTTTTCATAACGCGAACCTAAACGCAAAATTGGTCTATGATGTCTATATAATAATAAATTGTGTCAATAACACTGTTTTTTTTCATTTAATTTATTTTTATGTTTTAAAAAAATAAAGTTGTATAAAGTTCCCATAAAGTTGTCTGAAAAATCAATGTTCAGCTAACATCGATTTTTGGTTGATATATCATATTTTAATTAACAGTTTAATCATTATATGAATGACACTATTTTTTTCATCTAATTCATTTTAAAATTACCAAAACAAATCAATCCATATTCCCATAAAAATTTCTGATAAATCAATTATCATCGATTAATCACTTTGGTGAAGAAATATCGTTTTCTTAGCTGATAGCATTCATAAATTAATCATTGATTATAAGTTAATTGCATATACATAACTGATAATCAATTAATAAACTTACCACACATCTCCCCTTCGTCGTCTATTTTAAAGCCTTGGAAACAGAAACATTTTCCATCTCTACAGTCTTGGGGACAGCTTGATTCTCCAGGTGTACAGTAATCATCTAAATGAAAAAAAAATACTCAAAAAAGATAATAAATTGGCAATACTTAGTTTTGTTAATAAACTTGATTAAACTTTTGTTAGTTTTAAAATCAAAAAATTTATATTACCAAAAAAATTATACAAAAAATTATACCAGAATCAATTGCCAATTCGAAAACTGGTCAGAATTGAAGGGAGTTGAAATATGGATATCCTTTGAATCGTAATTTCCGTCAGTCCATTCGGAGAATAAATATTAAAATTTGCACAAAAAATAGTAAAATCCAGACATGAAATAATCTATTTTGTAAACTAATATTCCAATTTACATTAATAATATTTTTAATTCTAAGGAAAAAAGGTTGTAATTCTATTCTTTTTTTATAATAATCTTATTAAAAGTATGGATTTCAAATCGAAATCGTAAATGAGTGAGATTCTGATAGAAATGCTGTACAAAGGTATTTTAATCATATTAATAATATACAATAACCTTCAATAAATATAGAAAACTTTCTTACGTTTGTAAAGGGTTTTAATTTCTTTTTATATAGTTGCCATTTTGTATTTAATATATTTCATAATTCATTATTACAAGTGTTATGAAATCTAAATTTTAATATGCCTCAAATCAATTTCAAGATGGTAAAACATCTGTATAGTCTTTGGTTAAATTAATATATTATTGATAATTTACCTTCTAAACGTTAAAATATTCTATTGTCAGCGAGAACTGATAACAATAGGAAATTTCAAAACATCTAGTACACGAAGAAGTGTGGGAAAATCCAACTACAACATTGGATCATTACACATATGAAACTTGTTGTAACACATCCCCAAGAACAGCAGAGCTATATAAAATCTATGAAATTGTGCACCCTGAAGAAATCCAATACTAACAATGGACTGTCAATAAGATCCTGCATGGAGAGGCCCAGAGAAATAAGAATGTGATCAGCTGAAGCCTATTCTCTAAAACACTTGGGGAAGGCTTCAAAGCACTTAAAACCCTCAGAATACTTCATAGATCGAAGGTGCCCACTGAGAAATCGAGTGAGGATAATCTGATCCTGCCTACTACAATCCAGAGTCAGAGAGCCCCCCGGTGGACTACTTTTATACTAGTGATGTATTGGCGGGACAACCCAAGTGGTTTTATTTTGGCTTTTAGTTCTCCAGAAAATTTGCACATAAGTAAGAGTAGGTACAGAGGCATCACTATCTCCCGCTTTAGCCAGTGTCCGCACTCTCATTGCCCTCGATGTATACCATATGAAATTTAAACAAAAATGTTAATAAAATAATAAATAAGATAAAATAATTACCTAAAACTATAAACTTACATTTCACACATTCTTTATTCATTCGATAAAAACCCTCCATGCAGTAGCAACTATATTTCCCTTCTCTTTCTTTGCATTCCATATTTTTTGTACATCGTGATGTGCCATATTTTGAAACACAGTTATCAGCTGTATCGAAAAGAAAGAAAAAAAAATTAATCCGCAATTTACTTTTGGAATTTCTTTTGCCAAATATAATTATGTTTTGTATACAAAATAAAAACTTGAGATATTTTAAATGAATTCACCACGTTATATTCATTGCCAGTCATAAATATTGATTTTTTTTAAATTCAAACACAGTATAAATTGCATGAAATATTAATAATAGCACTTTTCATATCTATAAAATATTTTTCGAAAAATTGAAGCTATAGAATGCCATATTATATTTATGCACCTTAATAAAATTAAAACATAAAGAGATAAAATGATTTTTTAAAAAACATTCTTAAAAAGATATTAAGTGAGATACAAAATTTTTGAATCTGAAAATCGTAGTGGCGCAAGGTTTATTTTAAGTTTATTCTTCTGGATTTATCTTATTTTAAAACATTTACTTTTAATCATATAAAAATGGTATAGTGTACAAAAAATATTTTGTTAAGAATCTATAACAATGCTTTCTTGTAATATTTGTATCATCACTGGAAAAAGTAATCTACAGATACTCTTAATGGATTCTGACTGGATACTGGATCATTGATCCTCAACCATTTGGCAATTTGGTGATGCATTTGGATTCACTGGGAAGAAACTGAAAATTCTGGAAAATACAAGCATTAGAGGGATGTCTCTATAAAAATCCGAAATCCGTAGATCTTTCTAGAAATTTCCATAGTTTGTAACTATACATGGCGAAGTGCTCACATTTCAGTCTTTTCTTTCTTTGGAGTGTTGATAATGAAGCGATCTCTCTAATCTCGCAAAGTTAAGTCGTTTTTGGTGATCTTCCGAATTAGCAATTTTCTGTCAGCTAGTTGGCAGAGAGATTCTACAAGTGTTGTCCTTTGTAAATACTTTGGCTGAGTTTTTCTACTTGTTCTTTGTATATTCTTGCGAATTAAAGCATCATTTTTCATTACCTAAATTTTCGAACTTCCTTTACTGAAAACTCATCTGATGATTTTCATAACAATATTTAATATTTTCATAAGTAATTTTGCATATTAATGAAAAGCCTGCGCCGTGGCGTAGGGGTAGCGCATCTTCCCCATGATCTGGGCGCCCCGGGTTCGGGCATGGTTGTTCTTCAGCTGTGTTCTATCTGTGAGGTGTGTGAAAGAGCCCTTCTGTAAAAAGGAACTGTTCAAGCGAGTGTGTGAGTGTATCTTCATATGAGCAAGAAGTTAGGCTTCTGCCCTCGTGTGCTCAGGGCCCTTTACCCTCAGAAGCAACTGCATAAATCGGCTTAAATCGCTGACCTCGTCAGCGGATTTGTCTATGGCAAGCGAAATAAGTAACAACAACAACAGCATATTAATGGAGAGATCAAAACAATAAATAGCATATTATTATAAAATAAAATTTGAAATTTGATTAGAATTAGAAAAGGAAATTTACCATGATAAAATTGTCTCGATGGGTTTTTTTTAAGCATTTTAAGATTATTTCAAGTGTTCTTTCAGTCTAATGGCCTAAGACAGCTTCTTAGTTTGCCCAGTTGAAAATCCGTAAGAAGGAATAATTACTATTATCTTAAATCACAATTCCGTTTCTACTCACTAACAGTGAAATCTTAGAGACTTAATTTAGATGTATAGATTATCTCAAAAATATTTGGCAAAACTACAAAGACAAGAGGGCATCAAAAAGTTAATTTGAGGAAGCTTTGTTTAGTTCATAGTCGAAAGCGATTTATTGGCGTTCATTATCATTCCACTAGCAGATTTTAGAAAAATTCATATAAGAATCTCGAGTTTGACGGCGTGCAATTCATGTATGAAACTGGAAGCGAAATGTGGAGATGTTTAAATTATATATTGCGAACGATTTACACTACTTATAACTATAGTGATATTAGAGCAGAGTGGACCGGTTTCTTGGTCATCATGGTCATATCACCACATTTAATAAGGAGGATTATTAATTCTTGTTATCCACCTTGTATTATCCAAAGGAGGATTAGCATCTTTCATTTGGATTTCTTCTTCTAGGAGTGCATTAAGATTATGATCTAATGCACTCGCTTTGAGCTCGAAGAAGACACAATGGTCAAATTAACAATTATTGGTGAAATTTAGAAAATATATTAATACATGTCAATCCAACTGCCATCATTTTGAATTTTTTAAAACTGTAGATTGTTTCTCTTTCGAGTATTTATATTAAAAGGTTTAATTAGTAAAACGTTTGTTACTTTGGATTTTACTTTTTTTCCGCATCTATTGTTCATATTGTTTCCCACAATGCCAACTTCATCGCTAAAAAGAGAGATTTATATATATTCTTAATGGATGTTGCATAAATACCATGTCACTGCTCTCAACCTTGGCAACCTACTTGACATATAGGTGACTAGGCGACAAATTTGGCGATTAAAAGAATAATCAGGAAATTATAAATGTTTTGATATTATCTCTAGTAGGATGCGTGATCAGAAGATCTTTCCCGAAAATTCCATTCCTTGTTGGAAATCCTATTTAAACGAAAGGATCTGAAGCCATCCAGTGAATGTTGTCTTTAGAATGTTGAACACAGAACTATTTTTCCATTTCTCTTCACAGAGTGCTTTTTCTGTTTTCTATTTAGTGATTTTCTGTCTACTTACGTTGTAGGTGCCTGCAAGTGTTATTCTTTGCATGCACCTCAGCTTTGCCTTTTGTTTTCTTGTTGAATAAAGTATTATTTTCCACCATCAAACGTGTCAGACTTTCTTCATCGTATAATCACCGGCCGAATTGCCGAATAATACCTCCTTTACCTACCATTTTATGATACAAAATATGCTTTTTTTCTCGCCATTCCCTTACTTTTACATTTTTGTTAGATAATATTTAGACATCCTTCCACATAAATAACATAAGTAGAAACTTACATATACAGGCATTTCTATCAGTCGAATATCTGTAACCAACTTCACACTGACACTCTCCAGAAGAACAAATCTCACGATTTCGATTACATTCGCCATTTATTTGCTTCAGCATACACGGATCTAAGCCTGTAAAAATATTTACGGATAAGTTCAAAAATATCATTTAATGTATTATATCTGCTAAAGAAACATTGGGAACAATCAAGTTTTATCAATTATACAAGATGTCAAAATGTATTTTCTCCAACATTTTTACGATCGTTACCAATCTTATTCTTGTATGCAATTGAAAATTAATGAATAGCGAAAAAATTTATGATGGGAGTAATTATGATTATTATCATCATTTAAATTATGTTTACAATTATCTTTTGTTTAAAAATTAAATTATAATTCAAATATTAAGTGAATGAACATTTATTTTTGAATTAAAAACAAACGGGCCGAAATTAACTAGCTCCTGAATATCTGGCAAAATCGAATTCAAATGACCTGATTCATTTATCAGGAAATTTAGTGCCGAGAAATGTGTTGATAGAATTCTGTTTTTGAGGTAGAAATTATGCCATCACTATTTATCTATGATTGAAATTTTTCACTAAATCTAGACAAAAAGGACCAAATAATTTAATCTGTATCTAATAATCAGTGTTAGAAATAGGAATATTTATTTTGTTCATGGAAAAAATTGTCCTTTTCATGAATAAAAATTTAAAAAAAAATAAACTTCATAAAAAAATTTTTTTTACTTTTCTTACGTCATGCAAATCATTTAGTGAGGATGAAATGATAAATGCAATAGAAATATAATATAAACCCAAACATAACTCACTTTTACATGTTTTCTCCTTCGCATCGAAATAAAAACCTTTCTTACAATAACAGTAGCAAGAGCCCGTCACGTTGTCGTATTTGCATGAAGCATTGCCACATATTTTTTCTTTGTAATCTTCGCACAATCCATCAGACTCGCATCGTTTTCCAGCATAGCCTTCTAAGCACTGGCATTTGTAGTTTTTCCCATCTTTAGTCACACATGTTCCACCGTTTTCACAATGTTCATTTTGACACGTATTGATATTCTCAGTTCCATTACCTGTAACAGAATAGAAATTTAAAATTACAATTACAGGGAAATTCAAAACGAACCCTCAATTTTTTAAAAATAAGTTAAGCTATCCTCCCCCACCCCACCCCACCCCAAAAAATTTGAATAAAAGCATGCAGACAGAAATTGTTGCTGTTGTTTTTGATGGCACTTGTCATAGACAAGCCCGCTGACTAAATTAGCGAATTTAAAGCCGAA
>JAPMOR010103891.1:0-19628 GCA_026543865.1 Argiope aurantia | reverse complement strand
ATGCACTAAAATAATATCATTTGAAAAAAGAATATTTCAACTGTAAAGGGGACATTTAAATTAATTATCCGAAAGAATTTCAAATATTATGCTTTTACAGTAAATTTACATCCGTTTACTATACGACTGTAAAAACTGCCGACTAATAGTATTGTTATCCTATTATTTGTGTTTTTTGAATGATTTAAAAACATGCCAAAACATTTCCTTAGCCAAAGGCAAAATTGGCATTACATTATGCGAAAAAATTCAGCCTCTTAATACGGAAGCGGATATGAAACAGAACAGAAAAACTGTTTGCCCAAATGAGCCAAGTATCAAACGCACAAGACATGCGATCTTGCAGAGTGCATTCAATCATGCATTGAGGATTGCTCCTACTAAATGTCATGTTGTAATAACCGATCGAATCATTTTCACTCTCCTATCATAAGGTAATGCCGTCTCTTCAAAACAGCGGCTCAGTTAAACAGTATGACATTATTTTCCGTTTATATTCGTGATCGTACGGCATAATTCACACAAGAGTGAAAACAGCAAACTTACTCGGTCAAGCGTTCAAGACGCCGCGACAAGCATGAAGAAGCAGATAAAAAATATATTTAAAAAAAATTGAGAAGAGATGAAGCATTGAAATGTGGAGCAATAGGGAAGAAGGAAAACCGGGGAATATGAGGTCAAACAAGTTAATAAGCTGAAACGAAAACGCAGCTCGATTATTTCATTGTACAAACAAACAGGTGATGCTTTTTACTTTCGGTATAGCAATTAAGAGTACTTCTTTTTTAGTTGGACAGTTAATGTTTATCGTTAGTTATTTTTAACTTCCGTAATGGGAAAACTAGAGTCTCACGTGGAGTTAAACTTCTGTTTACTTATCAAAATCGAATTTTGAGTGCCTAAGTTAGACGAAAACCGCAGGAAAAACTAAATCTATTGCATTTCTTTGAGAGTTATGTCGTTAAAATAGGTTTAATGAGCTAATTAGCTAATAATAGTATCTTTGTTTTCTAATTTTATCAGATAGGCCCATTATTTAAATGATGTATTGTTTAGTTTTGGCGATCAGTAATACAAAAAATATCAATGATCACAATATGAAAAACAAGCAAAAGACAGATGACGTTGTCTTTTCAAATGATATTAGAAATGGTTAGGGACTTAAAATGCACTATTATAAGGACGAAAATGAGGTTTTTAGGTCTGATAAGCAAAAATCTTACAAATACTGGTTTGATATTCCATTCATAACGTTCCCCGCATTATCAATGTATTATTATTATAATTATTATGAATGCCTTATCGCTGTATGACAATTGAAATCAGGATTTCTTCACTGTTTTTGAGATATTTTAACTCAAACATTTTCTAGAAAATGTCTAGTTACTGTTTACAAGAAAAACAATAAAAGCAAAAATTCAATATCAACTTTGGATTATAATCTTTTATTTATTTCCTATAGCACTCAATGGATGATTGACGATATTATTTCATTTTTTTTAGTTTCAGAACTATAAATTTTTTAAATAAAATTTAGTATTTAATATAAAAAAATGTCTTAGCTGCCTTTCTGTTATGTATGAAATTATCCTAATTTTCAAAAGAAAGAAACATTATTTCAGATACAAAATATTTGTTTATAACTTAGAAAAGACGAACCGATAGGGGACTAAAAAAAGTAAGCCTTCGTAAATGTTATTTTACGTGTTAAGTGATTGATAATCAGAATAAATGACGACTTGTTATGAAAATGATTATCAGAATAAGTGAGTCAAGTACCACTGATTTTTAGGCAAATAATTCCAGGATATGTTTATATTTGAAAATTTCTACAGAATTAGAAATTTATATGATTTAATTTCTCATAGAAATAAAGAAACTAGAAAAATGAACAGAATGGGACAACATCACGATATATACAGTTGAAAAACTCTTATGAATGTTTTTTTAATATTCAATTTTTTTTAATTATTTTATATTCGAGACGCTGCGAAAGAATTCTAATATTTTTGTTACGATTAACTTAGCCTTGTCTTAACTTTCTTATTCGCATGATTTAATCATGTAAAAACGCATAATTTGTAAATCAAGTTATTTATTTGATTTGACTTGTTACTTTTAAGCGGTTCTGTTTTGGAAAGAAATGCTTGTAAATTTTTTGAATTATGAAAATTTACAAGTATTTATTTCAAAAATTTACAAGTATTTTCCATTCTTTAAGAAAATTTTTTCAAAATCCTTATTTGAGGAATAAATGCTCTCCATGAATGTTTGAAGACTTGAAAATGAGGTATGGGTAAGATAACGACATGATTAGGTTGTAATGCAGGAGTCTTAATTGTACCACGCAATAGATTATCATCTATTATGTGATAAATCTTCCGTAATAGCTACTTTTGCAGAATATTATTTACTTATGCAAATGTCAATTTACGCCAATGTACGTAAAATTCCTTCATTTTCTTACAATAACGATGAAAATTCAGAATAAAATTTTTAAGTGAAGAAATGAAAAAAGACTGTTTGATTGTTTGCCATTTACAATGTAAACTTTTTGAAGAATAAAAAAACATCTGAATTCTTTTCATTTATTCAGTTAATTTTGCTGCCCTTTGTACACTAATTTACTGCTAATTGAAATTATATTTCCTGACTAAACAGCATCGAAAAATATAAGACTTATTCTGTAAATTTTGTTATTAGGAGAATATCTTTTTTAACCTGATATCAAACTTTTCATTTATTTCATATAAAAGAACGATGCATTATAAGCTAAATGAAGAGTGTTCAAGTTTATCGTACAATAGGTTCGATTAAATGACAAATAGTTGAAGGCGTTGATAATTCATATTTACTTTAAAACCTGAAAAAATACAAAATGTGAATATTATCAGAAAAATGCAATTTAAAATACATATTTATATTTTAATTGAATGGAAAACTTATGACACTTGCGCCATGTGTTTCCGATGAAAGATAATATTCCTTTATGTACAATCCACATGACAAAATCCGAACTTAATTGATTCTAGAACCACGAAGTACTAATTTTGACTTAAACATAAAACTTTTCAATGTTTCGCATAGAAATTGGAGATATTTCATTGATTACAATCATTTTTGGTAAATTTCTAAAATTAGCTTTACAAAAATCTATCAGATTTAGCATGTCGCTCCCTAATACTATAGCTTCTAGTAAAATAGGTTTGTGTAATATAAACATTTCAATCAATTTAATTTATATCAGGAAAACTCAATCGCTATTTAAATGCAGCTGGACTGTCACTTCTTTAATTACTACCTAAACTAAAAAAACTGCGACATTGATTCTTTCCTTAGCATATAAATTTTTAAAAATAAAATTTTGAGTTTCTAATAGTTGGATAAATTCTGAAAAAAAAAATACCTTACACAGGTATGCCAGAAGTTAAATAAGGCATTTTAATGCGTTTCACATCTATATGAAGGCTTTCCTTTTTATGTACACACAGTAGATAATCTTTTCAGATTTTTGACAAGAGTGCGGCAAAATGGGAGCCGCAATTTACGAAGTAATAAACCACAGAAATAATAAAATTGAATGACAAAATAAAGGATTAAAACAGAAAATACGTTTCTTCTAAATGTTTTCATGAATGGTTGCAGTGAGGGTGTGGATGCCATTACGTTTTTAAAGAATAACGTTTATATATGTCCTACATTAACAGTAGAAATGACTACAGTTTAATGATTGTTATACTCAATACATTTCATTGCATTTATTTATAGTGTATATTGATGCATTAATTGAATAAAAACCTGGATGCATCATTGTTTTGAAACAAATACAATCCTACCAAGTTAACTTCTAAGAGAAAAGCGAAACTTTCATAAATTTAGTAATAGTCAAACAGATCCCTGTTGAAGCATGCCTTTCCTCATTTACAGCAAAATTAAGTATTAAATCTGACAATAAATAAAAAAATTCAAATACTTCTTGCATCAAATAAAAGCTTCTGTTCCGATCCTAATTATTTTCAAATCACATGCAAAAATATTTGGAACACTGCCACTTTAATTACGATTTAATATATAAATTTAAAAAATATATACACCTGACAAAAGTATCTGAAAATAGAACATATTTGGCTTCAACCAATAGCTTAAGGTCGATGAACGAACAAATCTAGGGTAAGAAAAAATCCCGCCTGCTAACTCTCTTTATGCTTAGTATTCCTTTTCCTTTCTCTTTAATTAAACAGAAAACTCGAGTGTGGGTGATTCACCACAACAGTGATTCACGAAACATTCTCTTTTAATAAATAAAGAATTTAAAAATGGATTTTGTTGAATAAAGGATTAATTGAAATGGATTGTTTAAATTATTTTATCTCCTTTTCAAATAAATAATGAGCCTTTTTTGCCTCAAAATATCAGTTGGAAAGAATATCTGTAAGTTTAGAGGTCTACCCTAAGCCCCCCCCCCCCAAAAAAAAGGGTTTAAGAACAACGATATTTTATTTGGAGGATGCAATACATAAAAGGATTAAACAATTTGTAATTTTTATTCATTTCCATGAAGCTTTATATAATAGCTCTCAAAATTTTCTGTTTTGATCCCACCCTACACGAATTCTATGCAAGATTTTAGAATGAAATTTCACTGGAGAAATATAAATGCTACCAATGGCATTGAATTATAGCTTTCAATACATTTGCACAAATATTTCATAACTGATGCGCCAATATGAATAGCATTTTAAGCGAATGGAAAGATTTTAACATATAAAGCTTCTTGAACATGAAGTTTAAAACAAAATCTTTTTTATTCTGTAGTTATAGATTCATTTCAGTCACTTATATAAGTTAATTCATTTAAACATATATAAATTTAAACTAAGCATAAGCAGGATAATAAAATATTTAAAATGTGTATAACAATATGTTAAATTAGTCGTCCATTTTTAGCTACCTAATTATAAGTGCCAATATATCAATATTAGATTTTAAGACAATATATTGACATTAAAAAATTGCTATAAATCATTATTCATTAACTTAAGCATAGAAATGATTATCTGAATATTTAGTTATTAGGTTATTTTTATATATTATTTAAGAATCTTTAATTTTATGCAAATGTTTCGTAGATTGCATTACTTTTTGGATGTATGTCTTAGAAAAAAATCTGAACAACTTAGAAACTTATTGCTTTTAGATAAATGTCTTAGAAAATATTATATCTTTTCATTCCAACTTTTTTGTCTTTATAATCGTACAGAAATATGGTATATATCCCCATTTATCAGAATTTTTTTACTGTGTTAAATTGTCTTCTCTGTTAAATTTTGGCCGAAACTTTGATCTTTCAACAAAGTTCAACATTAGTTATATATAGCCATAAAACACTTCTGTAGAATCAAAAATTTACTAAATACAGAAAATTTTCCAATATGATTGCGCTTTATAATAAAACAATTCATTTGAAAATTCTATTCAAAGATCAACATTTTAACAAGTCTTGGTATACCTCAATATAACTGGTAAAAATATATTTTGGTTTAATTGAAATTTTACCTGGTGCAAAACATATCAGGATATAAAAATAGGAAACGAGTTAACGTAAATTATATGCAAGATTTATTGAAATAAAATAGAATTTCTTGTCTAAAATTATTCCATTGTTAATATTTATCAAATATTCATATCTATCATTTAAATTTGAATGAAATTGAAAGTATTTACAAAGGATCGTTGAATTTTAAAATGATGCTAAAATTACATCCGCTCAGATACCCTCAACATCTTATTTACTAAAAGTAACAGTAAAATTTCTGCACAGCCACCATGAAGAGATATAGTCTTTCAATTTTTATCATTTTTAAGCGCTCCTTTTAAAGTATCAGCTTTTACAAAATATCATAATATTTTGCTATTGAGATCTATTATTTCTAATATTGTCATTTTAAGCTCAAATAAATAAACAGGAAAAGTTTATAAAACTTTCCATTTAATCAAGTGATTTGTTATGCATTTATTTAATTACAGTTTGAAGTAAAAGAGAGAAATGAATTAACTCTTTATTCGAGATGTAGGATATTGGACCTTCAACAATAATGTCATATTAAAAAAAAAATTTAGTTTTTTTTCAAAAATACTTATTTTATGAATTTAAAGGAATGTAAATTGCATCATATTATTAATCTCATTGTTGATTAATTAATTATTAATATTTACGTTTAATTTTCAATAAGTAAATAAATGGAAAAAAATCACCTGATATACCTCAGTATAGCAGGTTAAGAAGCGTTTTGATAGCATAAGAAAGTTAACAAACAAACAGAAATTTTAGCTGATATATTGGAACTTTACAATCCAGATTTTATAATGATATAATGATGCCACTTCATAAATATATAGAAACACTGGAGGATTTATTAACACGGTAATATTATATTATGAATAAAGACTTACCTGTCACTATGGTATACCAATTTGGGTAAGAATTCGATGGAAAAACCGGCGTAACATATTCCGCTTTCACACCATTGTTGGCTATTCTTTGAAATCCAGTATAAGAACTGTCATTCAAATAATCCCATCGAACACCATCCACGAGCACTAAGATTACTTTCTCCGAATCCGCGGGAAAAGAAGGAAAAGCCACCGATACACCCACCGACCAAAGGAGCAAGAGTAGCATCCCTAGAGATGCCATTGTCTCAATGTGAATGAGAGAGATCTTGCATCCCGACAAATTCTTCGCGGCGAATGAACTTGGCGAGTTTTCTTTTCTAGATTGTCGCCAAAAACAGATCTCTTCCACTCTGTGTAACTTGGCAGAACTTTTCCATTCGTGAACGGATTTCGGCGGTTGATACACGTGGTTTCAAGTGGGAGAACTTATCGATCGATTTAGAAATGCTTGATTTCCTTTTCATGTCATTTTTATTTCGGTTTTAGCACTAACGACTGAAACATGTGAATTAGCTTTTTCAAATGGAAAACTAATGAACATCATTTTCCTAATGGAAAACTGAGGAGATCATGAAAAAAAGTGAATGCTAAAAATTATTTATAAAAAAAATTTCAAAAGAACGAAACACCACTGAAAATAAAAGATCTGAAAAAAATATGTAAAAAATTCGTAGTGAATTCTCTTTCACTTCAGATTTTGAGAAAAACCTGTGAATTATTTCCTATAGATATTCGAAAGTAGTTTAATAAAAAATCTAAATTATTAGTTGGGATTTCATGAGTTATAATCGGATGATAAAAGAATAAAATAGAGAGTAATTATATTAATTTGCATAGAAAATAAAGAAATATAAGGTATGACAACGAATTGGAAAAATTCACTATTGTTCCCAAATCCTTTCAGCTTTGCTTTCTATATTTTAATTTATCTAAACGATAATTTAAATGCTAATTGTACGATGACCATGTTTCATATAAGTTTTATTAGCTTATTTAATCCGTATTTACGAACAAAATACCTCGAATAAATAAATAAAAGTATCATATCCATGAAGAAATTCGTTACCATATTAGTTAGATTCACAGTTCACTAATTAATATATTGTAATAAATTGCTACCATAAATGAAATCCATCTTAGATTTTACACTTATCTTCAATAGATTAAAATTTCCGTGCCAGCTATAGTATATATTGATACAAATCCCATTATCAGATGAACACAAATACTATAAATACAAGAATGAGTCCATTTTATTTACTACTATTCTTCAGAAAAGCTTCTTAAATATTGCTTAATTGCATGTAAAATTCACTGATATCAGATTTGAAATTCCTGTATTATTATTATTATCAGAACACAAAATCTCATTAAAATGTCCAAAGGAATTAAGAAACGGTTAATAATGTATTAGAAAGGATTATCAATACTTACTTGTAATTAAGATCTTTAACGGAAAAAGGAGTAAATATAACCATGTTAACACGTTCACTGCCATGACTAATGATTGCGATTCGGATAATGTATCTAAGAAGATACTTTTCTTTGCTATTTCTTAAATGTAGTAAAGAAAATGTAATTTAATTACATAATAGACGTGAATAAATTAGAGAGTTAATTTGAACCACCAGCAAGTTACGCGGCAGCCAGTGTGTTAAACAAGTCGATGTTAAAGAGTGAATGATACAGTTTTTTTAGAATCATTGCCTAATAATTAAGATCCACTTTTATTCAGTAAATTATACTTAAAGGAAAGTAAAAAAGTGGAAATTTAAAAAGGAGATTTTTTTTTTTTGCGTAGTATGCAAAGTATTTTGACTGAGTTTGAGTCAAAGTTCTTTAAAGTAATTAATGACCTATTAAAATTAATTATTTAAATGGAAATAGTTCGCTTTTTACTTACAAGTAAAATTTAAGGCTATAAAATTACGGCTATTCTCTGTTACTGAAATTGGGAGAATTTTGTTGAAATCATAGTAATTATAAGAAGATTCTTTTTACCTGTAATTAGCCTGTATCAAGTGATGTTCTACAGTAATTAATTAAATATTCCTTGATGCTAAAATTAGTCGGAGATATTTGGTTGAAATTCAGGTAATTAGAGGAAGATTTTTTTCCCGTAATAATTAGCATATGGGGTAGTTTCTACAACTTTCATTTTTGATATGTTGTATCCTGGTAAAACCAGTTTTCTATATATTCAATTCATCATGAATATGAAATCGATGTGAAATTTTAACACTTTGCTTCCGTTCTTATTTTCTACTTCTATTTTAATTAAGTTGGAAAATTGAAACCGATTGTGAAATTTGTTTCGTGTCTGCAGAGTAACGTGAAAGGTTTCATAAAAAAAACCTAGTTAATGTCAGAAGTAATCTGAAGAATATAATTAACCAGGAAGAAAGTAAGAGATTGAAACTTCTTACAACTAATGCATACACTTTGGTAATCATTATTTTAAAATTGTCGCTTACACTTTCCTCAATCCTAAAGGTGCGATTTTAATTAGAACTTCATAAATAAGTTTTCTGCTCTCATTTAGGTAAAAAATTAAATATCAACTTGTCTTAATATTATCCTTTTATTCGCCGAGGCATGTTATTTTACTTCCGATCTTCTGGAAATAAAATACATATAACGCAAGTTCTACGTATAGATGAATACTGCTCATTCACGGATTCAGAAACCCTTCTCGCTTTTACGCATGCGCCAGGATGAGTTTATTTAGTCAAAATAGGGATGGCAGGAAAGATAAAAGGAGTAGATTGTTACATTTAACAATAC
Source organism: Argiope aurantia (assembly GCA_026543865.1). NCBI lineage: Eukaryota > Metazoa > Arthropoda > Arachnida > Araneae > Araneidae > Argiope > Argiope aurantia. The sequence goes on along the minus strand of JAPMOR010103891.1, from coordinate 10,388 downwards.
AGTGAACTGATATTATCTGCGGACTTGGGAGGCGAGAAAACTGCGGGTAACTTGTAATAATGTCAGAAAAAATACTAATTCACAATAAAAAGCTTTAGAGCCATTTTTATTTACTATATAGAGCCTAAACATTAAATTGTGATGAATAAATGAAAGGTTTCTGTTTTTAAAATTTAGTCATTCGCTTTTTACAAAATAATTTTTTGTGTTAAATCCTTTTTTTTTGTTATTGAATTTTTCGGTAATATTTCGATATTAACAACAGCATATAATCACTGTCACATTTAACGATATAAAATAAAATATTTTTGTGCCACTTCTGAAATCTTTTCGACCACTTGAACTAGGCATATAAGCAATTAATATGCACTTTTGAGTTAAAATAAAATTGTACGTTAAGAAACGACAGTCTCATATATGTGGTAAAAAATTGAACGAAAATGTATCTTATGGAGCGGAAATCAAGGTCGACAAATTCCAGAAATGCGCTCATCTTTTTGTATCTCACCCCTTAACAAGGTAGAATCGTTCGAAAAGTGGTAGTCTTGGGATACTGAAACAAACAGTATATGTGGTTAAAAGCCAGTTAAAAAAATTAATAAAATATTGAAGACAGAGATTGAGTAAACTATATCGAGAAATGAATTAAAAATTGAAATACATGTGCCAAAAACTCAGTCTATTGTGTGAATAACTTTTAGGGATTCATTTCTTCACATATCAAATGAATTGTGTCAGTTTAATTTATAAATCCATGAAGTATCTTGTAGAACAACAAAGGATATAATATTAATGCATAAAGTCAGTCAACGTGTAATTAGATGCTAGATGGTATAGTGATGATAATAGTTATGCAATTGTTATATCATGACTTTATTATATGAATATGCAAAACTAGCAGTTGACATATGCTAATGAAATATGTGTAATTTTTCTTAGATAAAAAAAGAATAATCTGAAGCTAATTTTACATGTTTATTGCCCCGATTTAACAATGGGATTGAGATTATCTATCTAATTAGATGATCTCTTACTTGTTATCTCTAAAATAACTGTAAGAGAGAAAGGGTCATCTAATTAGATAGCGAATGTAAATCACAGGTGAGTCACGCTTCAATTAACATGTTAATGTGACTGTTTTGGATTGCTAGCTCTCCATATTACAAAGCCAGTTTTCATCCACTGGTTTATTAGTAACTGTCAGAAAAACTCATTATACACAACTACTTTTACAACTAATACTTTTGGGGGATTAAACTTTACACGATGCAAAGCAAAAATAATATTAATACACTGAAGTTCACCTTATTAGTTGTACTTACAAAGAATTTTTATTTCATACTAGTATTATAAGGCGGCATCTCTTTTAACCTCACAAAAATTTCGTTGAATTTAATATATTACTGTTTTAAATTCTGGTTACATGCTTGATTTCAGAATTAATAGTTTATACTAATAATAAATTGAAATAAACATTATAAATTGTTTTACAATAATATTTTAAAGCTACTAAAAACTCTCTAGTCAGTATTTTCTGGGAGCAATTCAATATATATCTGTAGAATTTCTTAGTATTTTAATGCAGTTTTATAACGCATTATTCATTAAAAGTATTACACTGATAAAAGGTAAAAATAAATTGCATTTCATTTCTCAGGAGATACAAACAGTAAGTGTTTTATTCTTATTCTAATTCTTTAGTTTTTACTTTCTCACATACGAAGTCTAAAGAAAGTGTTATAATCGTCACAAAATTTGAACTCGAAATTTTGACGAATATCCACATTTTAAACCCCCCCGAATTCAAAAACACATTTTTGGAAAATGTCCTTCTGTTTGTTTGTGATAAAGATAACTCAAAAATGCTTTGAGCTAGATGGATGAATTTTGATATATGGTCTAGATAGAATTTGTAGATTTCTAGCAAATTTTATGCAAAATCCATACGGGGGAAGTTTATCTCTCTGGCTGTTAGAATACAAATTAACACTATAACTTCAAACCGAAGAAAGCTAGATGGATAAAATTCGGTATACAAATGTAACATTCATATTGTAGAACCTAACGAATTAAAGCCAAATCCAAGAAGGGCTTCAATGTCTGTCGGTCAGTACTTTTAGAAGCATGTAACCGCAATAAATCAAAAAACGCAATGACTTAAATATATCAAATTTAGTATGTGATTTTGTAACTACAATTTCAGTTCTATGTCAAATTTTGATATCAATCAGCTGGGAGAAAGGTATTTAAATATAAATTCGATATTCGGATACAATTAGCTGTATGCCATTATCGCCAAGGATAACACGATAAAACCGTTAAAAATGCCACTAATAATGACGTTGGCAAAAAATGGCGTGCCAACGTGATGCAAGCCATTTTTTGCCTTATCCAAGGACCAGAAACTTTCGTGGGGGGTGGGGAATAGCACTTATATTAGAAAGTGTGCGAGATAGGTTTGGGGAGACTACTTTCGCTGATTCAAATTCTGTAACTGTAACCACGTTACTATATGAAATTCAGTAACAAGTGTAATTTAATATACTCTGTTTATCAAGAATTCTCTTTCAGAAAAAATAACATGATGCGAAAAAATGAAAACATTTTTTATCACAATTTTCTTCAAGAAATAAAATTCTGTTAACTATACATAAATTTATCATTTTATAAGAATCTTAATAACCCAATTCCTTTATATTTAAATCTCATATATATGAAATTTATATTTTAAAATATTTTAATTTAAATATTTAAATAAATAATATATAAATAATGATATAATTTATATTATTATTTTTTTATTATAAGTTATAAGAATAGTTTTCTTTCACAATATGATTAGCAAAATTTTGAGTTTGTAATGACTTTTAATGAATAAGTTTGTGTTTGAAAAAAACGATTTTTCAATAATTCAAAGCTACAGTAAATGAAGATACTATTTTAACTGCAAAGTGGAAGTGAAAGTTATCCATAAAATAATTTTTTTCATGATAAATTTCTAGATAAAATGATTCATGCTTTCTATGTTTGTTTTTGAATCGTGCAAATATGTTTTCAGAGGATGAAACTGAAACATGTTACGGGCGATTTAACACCGCCAGTTTCCTCTCTACATTTGCTTATTTTTTAAACTTCGAACTCATCTCAGAAAAACATAAAAAGGTTTGAGAAGTTTGTAGTTGAAAATATTTCATGTTCTTTTCCAGAGTGTGAAATCTTTTTCAATAAAATCTTTTAGTAAAACACTATAAAATGCAGTGATTCAGTTTGATTTTTCATCGATTTAACTCAAGGATATGTCTCAATTCTTTTAGAATAAAATGTCCTCCTGTATCGTCAGCTATAACTGAAACAGAACAGTTAGTAGCTTAACATTTTATTATAATGTTCATTCATAGTTGTAATATTGTGATTGTCTTTTGTTATTTAAAATATAATAGTAATTAAGTAAAATTGCTTTGAATGTGTTATAAGTACATTGTAGTATTTATTGATCCTTTCATTTTTCTACTACTCATGCTGTCTAGAAAGGATATGAAAGGGAATACATAATATCACTAATATCTTTGCGTAACATTTCAAGTCTTTTGAGATTCCTGTTGCATTGGATATCGTACATTAACATCTTTTTAGCGATTTAATTATTGCCATTGTAACTTCTTTTGAAGAATTTTAATTCTTGAATTATTTTTATTACTTCAGTACAAACATTTCGAATTTAAAAAAAATTCAATTTTAAATATTGTTTTTCTTTTGGGAAGTCAATAATATTATTTGCTTTATCACAGAAATTTGATAAACATAATTTTAGATCGATCTTAAACATTATGGTAATTTGTTTCATTATTCGTTTCAAAATAAATTAGATTCACTGTAGATTTCCAATGGCAGTACATTACATGATGACACGATGTATAGTATACCTCTTGCAGATATTATTGGGCTTGGGCGTTATTGCGCACTGTTTTAAAGTTTTCGGTGATATATACTGTATTCCAGAACGTCTATCAGCATTACGAATACGCTTAAAATGGACAGAATCGATCTGCACAATTCGTAAATAAACATAGAAAGCTGTATCATTTTGTCTAGAACGGACAAGTGGGACAGAATCTAATGAAAAATTGGAACGTATTTATAAGGTTGAATGAATGAATGAATGAAATATGAATTTAGTGGAGCCTGGGTATCAGTTTAGTTTAGTTATATTAACGTCCCAATGTAAAGCAACACTAAGGTTATTTTGGGACGGACCTCGTAATTTTGAACCGCAGTCAGATGACGAGGACGATACCTGAGCTGGCATCCCTCCCCTCCACACCACATCACACCAGCGGAAGGACGTTTGGCCCTGATGGATTTAACGTGCTACAGACCCCCTTACACGACGGTTCTTCGATGGAATCGGATCTCGAATATGAAGCCCTACGGCTCACGAGCCCAGACCTTACCACCAGGCCACCGCGGCCCTCTAGGTATCAGAGTTTGTGTATAAAATAGTTCTGCATGTGTTCATACTCCATTCCACTCAAACGAGCACAAACAACGGTTATTTATTATTATTATATACGAAGTATACAAAGAAAATGTATTGTAAAGAATATGAATTAGAGATGTTGACAAACCTCCACGATCCAGTCCTTCCTGAAAGAGAAAAACATAATTTTGGAATTACGTTTGGCTGTCCGTCTGCCTATCAAAGAATGTGATGATTCAAAAATGATTTGAGATAGACGGATGAAAGAAAAATTCTCTACACAAAATTTGCAGATATTTATCAATTTTCGAATAAAACCCATTCAAAAGAAATGTGTTTCTGCCCGGCTGTTCGCATACAAGTTAAAACGATAAATACGTAAAGAAAAGAGCTGGATGTATGAAATTTGATGCATAGATTTCGCATCTAAAGTGTATTTTGCATCCAATTTGGAACGAAATTCGTCAAAGGGGTAACCATTTATCGGTCTATACTTTTGCATGCATGCAAATGTGATAATTCAAAATTGCAATGACTTAAACAAATGAAATTTGGTAAGTGATCTTGGGACTAAAATTCAGATTGATCTCAAATTTTAGTTCCAATCGTTCGGAAAAAAAGGCATCCAAAATACATATTCCTTTACCTGGTATTTGTGTATTACCCGCATCTCAGCGAATAATCACCAAAATATCTCCAAATTCGCCGATAATAGGTTTTTTTCATAACTATTGTTCGCCAAATGACGTGTAGTAGATACAAAATGACATCGGTTAGTAATACATAACTACCTATTTTCTTTGTTGTGCTATAAAGCGCACGACTTTCATGCACGAGAATTTGCTCACGATTTCATGTGAGGGTGGGGAAGCGGATATCTTAATTAAAGAGTATACGAGAAAGCTTCGAGAAAACCACTACCCCTGGTTTCTTTTACTGTCAGTATTCTACAAGATTGAACACACACACAAAAAATTAATAAGGATAAATCAGAAATGGTGGGAACTTAATTACCAATCGGTATTTTCTGTAACTAACGTACTCTAATTTTGAAATTCATAGGTAAATATCATCGGTGTTGGAATTTCTGAGTTCGAGTTCACGCCACTCATAAATATTATACATCCGCGAATAAAATGATGATGGAAATTACCTTAATTGATTTAGTAATTGCAACGTTCTCGTTAAAATAAAATATCTGATTAAACTATTTTGCGAATTAATTTAAATAAATGTAATATATATCAAAACCTGATACGATCGAATGGCATAAACGTATTTACTTTGAAGCCTTAAGTATCAAATAATTGCTTATTTTATAGAAAATTATTTTGCTATAAATTAACCTGTAATAAATTTACTGTTTCGTAATAAACTTTAAAGCTGAATGGTTAGTATTACTCATGAATTGTACCATGTTAAGCTGATGATAATCTTGATTTCACCATTAAAGAATTCTGGATTACTTTTCCCATTCTTTCAAAATTTGCTATAAATGCGTGATTGGTAAACAATAAATCTGCTGGTGAGTTAAACGCCCTCTTGTTACGGGGTTGTCAAAATTAAAGAATGAAGTACATATTTACACCATCTTACAAAGATTCAAAATTAAGAGGTAATTTAAATTATGGTACACATAGCTTTAAAATGAATCATTAATGTAATAAATAGAATAAGTCTCGATCAATTAATTTTAGATATGAACATGTTTGTATTTCATTCCATTAAAGGCAGGGATGTGTTGAAACTTAACAATATTTTCTTTAAATAAATATAATATAGTATGCCAAATTATTATTAGAGGATGACCCGCAATAAAAATTTCTAAGAAAACATCAGTTTAAGTTGCTTTTCTGATTTTCAGGACGTAAGAATGCTGTAGCAATTTATCTTGTATTTTTTTTTATCTGGGAATGGAAGGTAGTAAAAAATATTCTAACTTAAACATTTCTTTATTGTATATATTGTACCATTTAAGCTGGAAATGAACACTAATAAAAATAACTTAATAATAATAACTTAAACTATGTTTCCTAGTCTAGCATTCAGAACTAAACTAATGGACCTCCTACAAAATAGGATTGCCTTAAGTATTTATTCAAATATATTTCTTCAATAATTTTTAGAGATTGAGACATGCAAAAGGAAATATAAAATTAAATTATTTTGAATGAGATTGTTATAGTTCTAAATTGTGAGATATATTATCATTGCATTTAGATATTTTTCAAATTTGGATGACTTTTAGCGTTATACGTGCATAAGAAAGATCCCGATTTCCCCTTTTAAACTTTATATTCATTTTCGAATAAATGAAAGTGTTGATCATAGTTTTATAAGAAGCTTGATTCTAATTTATTGGTTGCTAGGTGACATCTAAAGTAATAATATTTTAGCTGAATGTTATTGAAATCATATATTAAGCACTTGTTGGAATATTATTTTAATCAGGAAGTATTTCTCTATCAATATGCAGTTTAAAACAAAAACCACTGATGAAATATTAACAAATAAGAGCATTATAATGGCATTACGATTCTTCGTTGTCATTCGAAATTGAAACGAAACTTCGTTTTTCCGAAGTAAGTATATTTAACCCTTTGCACTCGAATGTCTTTTCTCAGTCACCATTCAAAACGGTGTACCAATTTTGTCATTTTATTTATTTATTTTTTAAATTTTAATTGTTAAAAATACCCACAGAATGTTAAAAAGATGTAAATTAATTTTTCAGGGAAACAACTTAAAACAGTTACATGTATTAAGTGAATAATTATGCATCGAATTATCTTTCCGAGTACAAAGGATTAGTATTAAGAACCCATATTACACAATTATAGTAAGGTAGAATCTTTCAGAATCGGTTGAGTATCAAATATTGGCAACATATTTGATAACTGTCGCATAGTAATTACAACATAGTTACTAACAACAACTGTCTCATAGTAATTACATGGTTGAATATTCCTTTACGTTGAAACTGTTCTTAATTATCTCATTCATATTATCCTAAATTTTCCCCCAAGATAGCTCATTAGATTAAAAGAATACTTCAATTCAGATAGAAAATTAAAATCGGCCCACCATCTTCAAAAACACAAAAACAGTTTTTTTTTTCCACATAACGCTTCATTTTATTTCGTCAAGTGATCTAAATTCACTTTTATACAACGGGGATTGACCTACACCTTGAGGGGTAATCCTGGTTACGAGGATTAATTTCCTTCAGAAAAACCCGAAATGTTGCTACAGCTGACAGTACGTGGGTTGTATCATTCCCCGAACGCGGTTTATTCAAATGATGACCTGAGCCTTTAACTCATTGCTTGGCATAGGAAAAATTTACTAAATCCTCATTCACATAAAGGACTTTGTTTATGATAAAACGTAATTATCGTTATTCTTCCATGTCCTTGTTAATCTGGCAATTTCAGAAGATTTCAATCGAAACTCAGATATTAAAATAGATTAGAAATCTGTACTTACATAATCAAGGAGTCATTTTTAAGTGCAACATAAACAGTTTACTTTAATTAGATGAACGTCCTATTTTGAAATACACGAAAGTATTGGAATGGGAGATTCATTAATGAACGGTTGTCGTTATGGAACGAAACTCGTTCTTGTGGTGAATTAGTTTAGTTAGATTACCATCACATTTTTAAAATTCATTAAGAGCTATTGAGGAGGAGTCTTCGTAATTCTGAACCATATTCAGATGACGACGACAACACCTGAGTCATCACCTCGTCAGCAATATTCAGCACCCCAGTGGCAAAAAGCTCAATATCGATTATTTTTAATGTGTACTAACCCCTTAAAAGATGACGAATCCTTAGAGACTTCTTGTTTCTATCCTGTAACGTCCATGTTATGAAGAAGTCCATCAAGCATGAAAAATAAATGCCGTTAATTATAATTTTTGACCTTGTATGGAATATCAGTGATACCCAATATAGAAAAATTCTAAAAGTTAACATAGATTTTGAATGAAAGACGAGAAGAGTCTTTCATTCAAAATTACATAAAGAGAGTAATATAAGGAATTTGCTCTTAAAACACACCCGTGAAAAATTCTTTGACGTCTTTTACTCTTAAAAAAATCTCTCTCTTTTGAAAACATTCGTTTTAAAAGATTTACCCTAAGGAAAGGCTTTGCTTTTAATCAGGGATAAAATATGCATACGACGAAAACTTTTCACATATTTGCTCTGAATTGTGTACATTTATACCCAAATATGTAGGATTTTAAGCATAAAAATATTTCAAAACTAAAATAGCCTTATATACAACTCTTTTAGATTCTCAAAAAGTTAAAAGTACCCTTTAGTTAAACTATGTTATTTTTAGTTAATTTTAAATTTGAAGTAAACTAATTGCGTCTTTTAAAAAATTAAAAAATAACATGAGACCAGAATAATAACGGGTTAGAAATAGTAGATAAATCCTCTAATGAAACAAATGCGATGAATCATTTTGTTAGTTTATTAGAGAGTTCCATCATTATCTATTAAATAACACCGAATTGTGATTCATTCAAGAAAGTCATAATCCAAAACTGAAATTAAAGATGTGTAAAAATAATGTTATAATAAATTTCTAACATCAGATTTATGTAACCTTATTAAGATACATTATTTAGAGAATTTTGTTAAAAATGTATTGAGTCAGTTGTTGAACAGAAAAAGGTGAAGAAGAAAATAAAAAATAAATATCATCTTGGCATTACATGTTTCAGAAAGGATTTCATGAAGCTTATTGAATGTTACCTATAAAAATACACATATTCTACATAAAAATATTTAATTACCTGTTTTAGCGTTCAATATTGTTACGAACCTGCAATTCGGCTTCCCAGCATAGTTTGTTCCATCGTCGGAAAGAATGTTTTACAGTCATCTATATTGGACGGAGTCTGGGTGTCGCATCGGAGGTCCCGGAACTTGGCGACAAACTTGGCGACCATTTGGCTACTTGGCGACGAATTTGGCGACTTTGGTGTCAAAATGGATTATACCCGAAACATCGAGAATTTTCCCGATCCGTCTAGTAGGAACCGAGATACGCCTCGAACGTTCCTGATTGGTTGAGAGGCTTCTAGCCCCGCCTCCTGAGACCTATAAAAGAGGCTGCAGCTGCCAGACAGAAGAGTGATTGGCTCTGATCAAACAATAGAATATACCTAGTAGTAAACATAACTTCTTGCCGGCTACACACTCCGAACCGCATTGCAACCCAACGCACCCTCCCCACTGCAGCTGAGTTCCTATTGGATAGCGTTCCACCCTCCTCTCCCTCTCCATCCAGGGGACTGCTCTGCTACGCAGAGCAGCGCCAGTTCAACTCCTACCACCTACAAGCAAAGAATATCGAAAGTCCCTGGCATTCACCAAACTCCAATCTACTGCATTCAACTTCTCGCCATTACAGGAGACAGCTTCTGATAGAAGCGGGCTCTCCTAAACCACCAATATCTTCAGACAGAAGAGTGAGTAGCAGTGGTAAGCTGAGTCGACGAAGAAGAGTAGTAGTAGTCGGAAGCGACAGAGCAGAGTAGTCGAAATCGACGGTGAAGAACTGGTCTTCCAGGGATTAGCAGAGCAGCGACGGAGTCAAGCTAGTGCTGAAGTGAGCTGCTGTGCGCCACTGTCTGCAATAGAGTTTTGTTGTGTATGCTGCTGTTGCACGTCTCACGGCTGAAGATAATTGTCTTCTCTGTGCTGTATATAGTTGTCGTCTTGTGCTGTCCTGTGTGTCTTCGTGTAAATAAACGTCGTTGTTTTATTTTCTACTGCCGCCTGCTGATTGAGCGTTCTTTACACCATATCACTTCCACTATCCAAACGAACCCCGGGAAAAATTCGTAACAATATTATGAAATGATACATTGTTTTGTTATCTTTCCATATAG
>JAPMOR010103888.1:118786-129206 GCA_026543865.1 Argiope aurantia | reverse complement strand
ATCTTAGTTCTATATTCACTTAAATACAAAAATATTTCAACATGACAGTATTTCTATGTTATATAATATTTTTCAACTGTACAATAGGACTTGAAATACTTACAGCGTTACAGAGAATATAACTATACCTGTACTTAAACATTTGCTTATAATTATTTTAAAGAATCTTAGATGGATATTATTGAATTCACGAAGCTTTTGAAGTACTTTATTATAATTTATTTGAAAACATATTTATAATGAAAATAGATCTTAATAAGAGATGCTTCCAAATCCTAAAAATGGCCATTAAAAGACTTTCGAATTCTTCAGTAAAGTAAATGAGGCTTTACTATTTACTTCTTAAAAGCTTCTTAAATTATAACATATACAACAACAGGTATAATTAAATAATGAACCATTCACGATTCATAACATATCTGAAACATATTTCATCAATTATAGAATCATATTCATCCTTAATGAAGGCAATATGTTACACAAAGCTTTACTTAATTGAACTTTAATTAATTATTAGAATTAATTACACAAAATTATTTTCAGTTTGCTATTAATTCTAATTAAGTTTTAATTCCTATTTTTATGAAAAATCCTGCTTATTCCTCAAATAATGTTTCACTGAACAATAATATCTTTAAAACCTTGAATATCTGTATTTGATTTCCTCATTATTCCGTTCTATGAAAGTACATCATATTGCCGCATTGAAGAAAGACTGTCGAATCTCAATGGCCGAATGGTCATGGCACTGGTCTCATGATCAAGAGACCTGCGTTCGAATCTCGCTAGAGACAATGCGATTAATAGTATATGTAAATACTTGATTCCTTGATTTTCCTTTATTTCATGTTCCAGAAGATGCTGGACATTTCTTTAGTTTACCAGACAAGTGTTCTGGACTTTTCTTACTGTCTCCAGAAGAGTATTCTGGAACTTTCTCTGCTTGAATAAAAGCAGAAGATTTGTCAGTTACTGTATTCTCAGTTATGAGTTCAGTTAATAAATTGCTTTAGCTCTACCTCTTGTGTGTGTCATTGAGTTCTATACTATAGGTCTACGTGACAATATTGTTCTCTGGAATATGTGAAAAACGTGCCTCAGTTGCTTAAATATTTTCCTAGTGCTTATAGAAGGAATTTTATATTAAATAATCATTTAATTCATATTGTGAATTTATGAATTGCTGTAAATTTACCTCTAAAGATATGTATATCAGAAAAAAATTCTCTAAAATAAGGATAATGTGTGATTTGACCAACCAAACATTAGGATGAATTTCGGTTTATAAAAATAGATTATAAAAATACTTACTTTTTACACCTAAGAAGAATCAGTAAGGAAGGAAGAAGAAGTAAAGGAAGTGGTATCTCAAATCCCATAGGATATATCTTAAATCATAAATATAATCTTTTATACAATTAATTTTTGATATATGCAGAATTTTATATGGTAAAGGTAACTTTAAACTTTTAATCTAAATTTTTAAAAATATAGATAAGCGAAATTAATAAAAAATTTATAAGTTTCAGCAATATTTTATTGAATTTAAATACAGAAAAACTAGGGATGATTTTGGTACTAAAAATTCCTTACTTAGACATGGGAAAACGCATTTTTTTATTTGGTTGTTTAATGTAATGCAGTTTTATATTTTATATGTATATTCTGTATTGTTCACCTTTTTTCCACAAATTAATGACATACATTTTTATGTTTTTATCACAAAATTTCAATTTTAAACATTAAAATTCAAAACATTTTCAACTGTCTATCAAATGCATCACATCAAAATTGAAATATATTTAATTGATATTGATTCAAATTATTTCTTATAGTAATAGTTATATAGCATTATGTATTTCAGTTAGGCATAACACTAAATCATTTAGAAATATAAAGGTATTATAACATTGCATTGAACAGACATATAAATATAAACCTAAGCAGAATATGTCGCACAAGAAATAAAAATTACAAAAACTGTTAAAAACGGAAAGATCTATAAATATGACCTACGACAACATAAAACACTACTCACGTTATACATAGGAAAGATCTTTTATGAATGGGAATCAAAATGTGTGATTAATTGATAGATATAAAATATTTTAATATTTAGCCAATTATGTAATGTCAACCCTTATAATTTGACATGTCATCTTGACTTATATTATGACTTATCGTGACTGTGACTACCTCAAAATCTATCACTGAATGAGTATTAGAGGTTCACATATAAAGAACAGTTTGCTTATAATATTCATTGCTTAACTACTTTTGCTGATTACATAAAAAATTTGGATAATCATAAATTGGGATTATGGAAAGTAATATCTAACACTTAAGTAATGTAATGCATACACGATATTATGCTTGCGGGCAACAATGAGACACATTTCTATTTGGGCAGAAGTACCTTAACATTTCCAGAAAGAATGTATATATTTTGTTTTATTTCCCTGAAATTGTAATCATTTTTAGATTCTTTTGCAATAAATATTCTTTCATTGACTTAACTGAATTCTTTCTTTATTTGGGAATTATTTATTACGCTTTATCTGCATATGTTATTTCCCTGATAATGATTTTTATTCAAAAAAATTATCATAAATTTCTGAAAATTTATTTTTATGATTTTGATTCGAGAAAATTATTTTCAATTTTCTAATTATTTTATATAAATAATGAGAATCTTAAGAATTTCAGAAAATAATATCTATTACTATATTGAAAATTAAAGGGGTTTCATTCAATTTTCAAAATATTGCAAAGATTTTCTTTTAAAGTTGAAACAAATTTTTGGAATTTTATTTTCTTATCTATTCTTAAAGAAATAAAATTTCAGTTCATTAAACTTAATTTTAGAGCCATAGAATTTCATTGAAATATCAATTTTGTCTCTAAATTTAGTATTAAAAATTAGTAAAATTGTAAATACATATCGCAATCTGATTAAAAAATCAAATTATTATGAATTTAGTTTAGTTAAAATAACATGGAGTTTGCTACTAACATTAGGGCTATTGTGAGAAGGACCTCATAATTTTGAACCTTGATGTGATAACAAGCACGACGTTTGAGTTGTCACTATGCTCTCCAAACTTCCTAATAACATGAGGCAGTTAAGCCCAGATATCAGAAAGAGCACTCAATAGACCATCGCACATGACCGATTCTTAGGAGAATGGGGTTTCAAATCTGAATTCTGTGGCCCGAAAGTCCATACCTTGAAATCTGGCCCTACAACCAGAAACATTAAGAAGATATTTTGTTAATTAGCTTCTTTAGAGGGTAAAAATTTGATGAAATCGCTCACGTGCGTTTAACATAAGGATATGGGCAGAATTTTGTTTTTCATTTCCTTGCTGGAAATATCAACGAATAAATTAAATAAAAATTTGTGAGACAAGAACAGAAAACATCATTTAATTAATTGCAATTCATATTTTAAAGGCAAAATATATTAAGAGTTTGATTAGAGAGAAAAAATAGGATACATTTTGTTCCTTTATAGATATTGAGAATGCACATTTTAATATAATTGGATAATTTTTCCTTAAAAAAGAAGGAAAAACTTTCATCCCCAAATTTCGTTCTCTTCTTACTTTTCCACGATGATATATCACACTATTATAATACACACAAAAGTGTATTATTCCTTGAATATCATATATTTGAATTATACTGTTACTCATTGCTATTGAATTTATCAGAATATCATGATCCATTATTTCATTTACACAGAACAATCTAAGAGTGAGCCTGAATAGTGATATAAGTATCTTTGAAAATTTATGAAATAATTCTAAAGACATTTTTGAAAAGACTGATAAAAATATTCAATTTGAAGAGCTACTGATTGGATGAATTTTCATTTGAAAGAACTTGAAATCCACTCATGCATTTCTATCTTATAAAAAAATTGCGGATTTTACAAATATATTGTTACGAAATTTCCGGGTTCGTTTGGATAGTGGAAGTGATATTATGTGGAGAATGCTCAATCAGCAGGCGGCAGTAGAAAGAAACTACGACGTTTATTTTCACGAAGACAGGACAGCACAAAGACGACAACTATGTACAGCAGTGACGAACACAGTAGACGACAGTAGCACACGAAGCGGATAGAATCCAGCAGGGGAGGGGTTCCTGGGAGCTTCGCTCTACCGTCTCTCCAACGGCTGAACTTCTCGGTTTAGCTGCCGACTCGCTACTTCTCACACAACTTCACTTACACCATTCCTTCTTCCCCGCAGCTTCAGAGTGCCCGTCTTTTATAGTTCCGGGAGGCGGGACTAGAATCTTCAAACCAATTAGGACGTCTCTGGTTGTATCTCGGTTCCTACTGGATGGATCGTGAAACTTCTCGAACTTCCCAGTATGATTCATTTTGTCGCCAAATTCATCGCCACTTTGGCCTCCAGGCTCTGAGTTCATTGGCGCTTAGCACGCACAGGAGAGATCGTACATCCTGTCTTTCTTACGATGATACTAATCGTACTGGGAAGCAAAATTACAGGTTTGTAACAATATTTATATTTAATCGCCAGTATTAACGTATGATATTGTTACGAAATTTTCTTTACCGGGGTTCGTTTGGATAGTGGAAGTGATATGGGGTGTAAAACGTTCAATCAGCAGACGGTAGTAGAAAATAAAAACAACGACGTTTATTTACACGAAGACACACAGGACAGCACAAAAGCAACAACTATATACAGCACAGAAGACGATTATCTTCTCCCGAGACGTGTAGCATACAACAGCACACACAACAGCATACAATCAGAATCTACTGTAGACAGTAGCGCACAGCTCAGTTCAGCACTAGCTTGACTCCGTCGCTTCCGACTACTCTGTCTTCTACTTCTCCGATTCTGGCTCGGATTACTGACTTCGCTCCGTCGATTCCGCTTACTCTTCTTCGACCACTCCGTCCATTCTGACTACTGGCTTCTCCGCTCAGTCTTCGGACTACTCCGTCGTCTCCTTTGGAAGCGGCGGCCGCTTCCTTTTATAGGTCTCAGGAGGCGGGGCTAGAAGCCTCTCAAACAATCAGGAACGTTCGAGGCATATCTCGGTTCCTACTGGACGGATCGGGAAAATTCTCGAAGTTTCGGGTATTATCTATTTTGGCGCCAAAGTCGCCAAATTCGTCGCCAAGTCGCCAAATGGTCTCCAAGTTTGTCGCCAAGCTCTGGGACCTCCGACGCACACCTGGACTCCGGCCCATTCAGATGACTGTAAAACTTTCTTCCCAATGATGGAACAAACTATGCTGGGAAGCCGAATTGCAGGTTTGTAACAATATTATACTGCGATATTCTACGTTTACTTTTTATTATTGTAGAACGTAGTTATAAATGTAGAACTGTAAATAGTAAAATAAAGTTTCTATTAACTTGAAATATTACAATATGAGGAGACGAGTTAAAATGAATACTTCATCAATAACTCTGCCAATACCGAAAAGTCCCAAACGCCTATTACACGAAAATAAGGCGGGACTCGTTATGCTTGAATATCACTGCAGCATTTCCTCCACCTTTTGCTGATTACACTTGTGATTGACTAAAACGTTTGCCAGTTAACTTAAGGCGTGCGTTTCTTCGTTAAAGACGCTCGTCCAAATGGTTTTTCGGAACTTTAGGTTTTCTGAGAACTAAAAACGGTTGTCCGAGCATATATTTGTTTAATAGTCATCAGTTAATCATAGTCATCTTTTGCATATTAATCCTTTGAGAAATCAATCTGGTCTGTGAATAGGAGAATAGGAACTTCTTTTTCATTCAATGAAAAACTTGCACATTTCAGTATTCTGAGATATATCAACTCTAATGTGCTTAGAAAAGGGAACTCAGAATATAGTATCTAATGAAGAAGAAATATTTACTTGATACAAACTTGAATGTGTTAAGTGGAAATATTAAATTTAATTATAAGCATTTAGAATTGATTGAGTACTGACTCTAGACACTTATAATATTTTATTTTTGAAATCTGCTGCGTGTTCAAAAATATTTAAAAAACTCAAGCTTAGAAGTATTACTCTCCAATTAGAAAATCATTCATATATTATATTCGATCATTTCTATCAATTTCACTTTGTTGATAATAGCAAATATTTAATTTAATTGTCACATGAATGAGGAAGGATTTAATATTCTTAAAATATTTTAAATACTTAGCTCTATTTTAATCTTGGGGAAGTGAATATAACCTTTTGAAAATATAAATCAATAAATTGATTGAAAAATAAAAGAAATTTATAGCATTTGTTAGGTATTTTGTATAAATAATTTGAAAAGAGAGACATTAAATGTCTAAACAAAATAAAATGAGTTACTAAAACTAAGATATAAACTTAGTTTCACATCGAAAAAATATGACTAGTTTAAACATTAAAATAATTCTCAATGAAAAGATATGAAAGGAAAATAAAGATTATCGTTCATTAAACTATAAAATAAATATTTTATAACATTTTCCAATTAATAATAATAACAAACACATATTAAGTATGATGTATAATAATTATTTTACATAAGATATTAATCAAGTCTTTGAATCGTTTTCATTAAGTTTAATCTTGCCGTCTATAAATGGCAATTTTTTTTGATAAATATTAGTTAATTAGGATTGTCAGTTTTTTTCTGCACAAACATTGTTAAATATCTGAAGGTTTACATATTTTGTAGCTAAATATATTTAATTAAGAGGTTTTCTCCCAATATTTCTTCAATAACTCATTTTTATATTAAGCATTATTTCATCCGCATTTTCTATAAAATACGACCTTACTCAATCAACTATGACAAATGTGTAGGAAAACGAACATTTTTTCTACAAATCACTTGAAGTCCGAAATTTATGGTTCTGAGTGAGGGTCTAGCATTCGCTTAGGAACACTTTCTTAAGAAATCGACCGAATTTCCTTCAAAGAATTCCATCTCATTCTGTGCCGATGAACTTTCTGGATCTTTTCCAACAAGACTGATTATAAATGAAGCCGACCTTTTTAGAGCATTCAGTTTTTTTTTTTAACTGCAATCTTTTAAAAATACATTTTTGTTGTTTGCGACTCATTGTCCTACATTTTGGATGATTTTCGTCTTACAAAACGAGAAAAAAAAAAGAGCATTACTGTTACATTTACTATATTAAAAATTACGTTCTCATCATTGATTATTCATAATTTAGATTAAAATTTAAATTGACAATATTTACATATTATAATTATTTAAAAAGAATTAGCAAATTGTGATTATTTAAATGGATTAACAAATTATGTTTATTAAAAAATATTGACAAATTATAGTTATTTAAAAATAATCTGATGTGCTATTTCTTTTTTATGTTGAAGTTTACATTCCCTTATGCAGAGACTTCTTAGGCGTAACATTCTGTTGATTAAGTAATAAATGTTTCAGTAAAACTTCTTTCACTCTCACTGTTTCCATTATGCTCTCTAATAATTTAATATTTCACACTCTCTGTTTCCATTATTCAATGTAATAATTTATTAATTCACTCTCTCTTCTTTCCATTATGCTATTTTATAATTTATTTTAAATTATTTGAAAATTTCCATTATGCTACTATAATTTTCATATCCAACATACTTTTGGATTTATTTAATTTTATTTAACTCTAAGACTTATATTCATCTTTGACCCAGAAATCACAAATCAGATTCGAATTCTAGTAGTTTGAGCTCAAATGTCCAGTTATCGTAAGATGACACCTTTGTACTTCCTAAAAACTGATGTTCAGTAAATCCTTCCACTTTGAATGAGTTCCTTCAACTTCTTATTTTCTTTTTTCTTTTTTTTTTGATAACAGGAAAAAGATCCCTAGTAGAAGATATTAGAAATTGGAATATATATCAAAAACTTCAAATAATTCCATGCATCCATTATACTGCCACATTTCTTTTGAATGTAAAAAGCTTAATAATAAAAAAAGGGAAGATAAATATGAATAAAAGAATAAACAAAGTGAACAACTTTTCGAAATAAAAAAAATAAAGAAACTGCACAACAGTTCCTTGATATTTCTTTGTTGGAAAGAAATGAAACCACTGTTCTCTCTTGTGAATAGAAATAATCCATGGGGATTTTAAATACAGTGGGATTTCCAAAAATAACAATTGCTTTTTTACCCGTTTACAGAGGAGTGCAGATAGCGTAGCTTAAGAATAGGCTTTTTTTTTATAAAATTTGTGATCTATTACTACGCTTTTCACGAAATAAATCCGATTTAAACCAAAGAAGCGACGGTTAGTGTATATGTAAAAATAAAAGACAGATATTTTGCAATACTTTTTCGATATAACTTATAAATCATTTAGGGATTAGTTGCATTTAACCACAAAATGCAATTGATAAATTTCGAAAAGATAATATTTGCTTAACCGAATTACTTCTATACGATTAAAGAACTTTTTCGTGTGTTATATTAAAAGACTATAAGTAGAATTGTTTTAAAATTTTGTTCTTTCTACGATTTCCGATTACATTATTAATGAGAAAGAAAGGATTGTTTCGTTTTCAAAATGTAAAGAACTTTAGCACGTGTTCAAATCTTTATAGTAAAATCATTCAATAATATATTTTATTATTTCAGCGTATTAAAGCGTTTAGACAAGAATAACATAGTAAATCTTTATAACTGATACTTTAAAGAACAATATCTTATATAATTGATCAATAGTACTGGTTTAATATACATTCGTAATTAAGTATTACTAATTTATGTTATTAAAATTAAAATTTGTTTCGGAAACATTTACTAACAGTCTGTTCTTAAGCTATCTTTTTATCAATGGATAACTAAGCAGTAATATATATAGTTATACTATTTTTTAATAGAATGAGAGCATGAATTATTGACTAGTACTTGCACGGTAACTATTTAATATAAATTATAGACATTTGAATTGCTTATGGATTTGAATGTTGACAGTAAGATTCTTAAAAGAACAGACAAAAATAATAGATATGAGAGTCAAAGAATAATTCTAAGATGACAAGTTATGTCAGGCAATGGTTGTTAAACTTTTTTCGTTAAATATTTTTTTCTGACGGACTTTATAACATCAGCACATACAATGTCCAGCTGAAATGCATTGTGAGAAATTATGAACGCATGCTCCGTTACAGCAAGAAATATTTTAATTTAAGTTGGTTGATCTTTTTGATGCTTTTTCAAATTTACTTTTTTTATGAATCACATTTAAAAAAAACCTGCTTTATTATTAATATTTTTTTTGTCAACGCATTATTTTTATAACTCCACAAAAATATCCGAAGATTTACAATTAACTTAACTAATTCTGAAAAAGTATAATGGTTTTGCTTAAGTTGCGGATAACATTTCTGAGAATATATTATAGTAACTTATATTAATATTCCATTATAAAATAATATTAATGTTACTTCTGGATTGGTCATACATTTTGGAGCAGTTGCTAAAGAGTGAACACCGGGAATAGCCTGTTACTCTCTCTTATCCTTTCCTATTGGATTGAGGGGGGGTGCTTAGTCCAGCCTGATTTACTGTATACCAAGCCCACTTGGAAGAAGGTTCTGAAGAGGAATCGATTTCTTTTTCACCAAGAACAATACGACTCGAAGCTAAGACATTACAATGCAGGTAACGATCCCTTAAATATACAACTTTCATATTTTCTTATATGTGAGAAAAATTAAATATATTATTAAGTGTGCAAATTGCAGTAAATAACGATAAACTGTTTAAAATGCAAAAAATTCTCAAATACAGTTAAAATAATGCAAAGAAAATTATTTAGATTAAAAAAACTTTTTTAAAGATAAACATAAAAAGATTGCATGAAATTCTTAGCAGAGTTG
Organism: Argiope aurantia; assembly: GCA_026543865.1. Taxonomy (NCBI): domain Eukaryota; kingdom Metazoa; phylum Arthropoda; class Arachnida; order Araneae; family Araneidae; genus Argiope; species Argiope aurantia. The sequence continues at coordinate 119,334 of JAPMOR010103888.1, read as the reverse complement.
CTGATAGCATTTATATTCTTTCAAAAAGAAAAAATTTCTATATATTTTTTTCTCCTTTAAGAATTTAAAATAGAAATTAATCCATGTTCGGAGATATGAACATATTTTTGTAATTCATAATTTCCTAAAAGAAAAATTCAGCAATCTTCAAAACATAATCGAAAAGATTATCTAAACTTTTCCTTACGGAAGCCAAAAACATGTCATCAAATTCCTCTATAAACTGAAATATTTGCTTTTCGCATAATATAATTCAAAGTAAATACGCCGGAAGGAAAAACGTCGTCGAAATGAATTAGATTAAGCATTGAAACATCTGCGTCCCTTTTAACCTCAAACGTTGACCAATATTGACAGAATGTACCTTTTTTATGTGTGGCTTCCAGTGTTAAGGAAAATGCAGATATTGATCAATCTGTTGAAGAAATGTTTTTATTTACGCCCTGACGAGGCTATCGGATTACTGATTTCCGAAAACATGCTAGAATGGTTACTTAAAAGAAATCGATTATATATATATATATATATATATATATATATATATATAT
>JAPMOR010103888.1:80683-118686 GCA_026543865.1 Argiope aurantia | reverse complement strand
AAATTATAAAAGTATCTGTCTAAGACTGTTATTTTTTGCACCAGACTATTCTACAAAAACCACTTTCAAATAAATGTAGACTACGTTTTGACGTCAAATTTTTATTTTTGGGTTTTTATTTGTTACTCACCCTTATTAGTCATCTATTTTTCCACATGGATTACTCCTTAAAAAATTGGATTTAATATTCAATAATACAGAAACAATAATTTTTTTTTAATTAAGCATATTCATAATACTTTATTGAGCTATTTTTAGTTCAATTATTTTGTTGCTGGCTTTATATTTTTAATTTAATGACAAATTGCATTAAACTTATTATAAAGATAACATTTGGTCGAAAAATTACGCCAAATTAAAATTTATTGGAAGATTATTTACATTGAAATTTATGTACATTTATTATTTAATATTATATTAGAGTATTATATATTATTTATTAAAAGCTAGAAAAGATTGATAAAAAAAATTCAACATATCTGAACCTCATAAATGTATTCTGTTGAAATCAGCTATTGGCACCAGAAGACACAATATCAAGTTCAATTTAGAAAAGAGACTAAAACATTACTCTATATGTTGTAAAGAATGTCGAAGCTTGTTATTGTATAGTTATAGATATATTGATTTCATGTAGTCACAGTTATAGATGTATGTATTTCATGTCACTCTTGTCTTTTTTTCTACTAGTGTTCCATATAGCTCCACTCGAACGGTCTCCAAAACACTTAGCTGCTTCAAATCTACAAATCATTGCGTCTTATATTCACAAAATGTTTACTCGATAGAAAGAAATTTGATCCTATGATCATAGCATATCTTTATCAATTTCTTTTCGATTATAATGAATCGGAGGGCACGTAGAATTATACAATGTCGTCGAAGATAAACTTCATGCTGTTTGTCTTGGGACATGTCCCAGGTAGCATAGCCTGTTGCACAATATTGTTCATTATTGTTCAATATTATATGATATTAGTCAATATTACACAATATTATACAATATTGTTCGATATTATATGGTAATAATCTTTATTCCACAATATTGTACATTATTGCAAATATTAATCAATGTCATACAATATTGCACAATATTTGTATGCTACTTCGGGTCTCTCTTCAGCATACAGACGTTTCTTATGTGGCAAAGGCAAAGCCTTAAATGTGCCATTTTTGTGTAAGAAAGTGAGCCTCCATATGTCACGTTGTCCATAAAGAATAGTTTGCTCCAATATTTCAAGAATTAAATGTTCAAAAAAATATTGAAATATGAAATATTGAAATCACTTTTGTGAAAAGTGATTACTCGGGATACAGTGGAAGGAAATATCAATGGAAAAAGAAAAAAAATGCAGAAACAAATAACAGAGATATATAAAAATATACAAAAATAGCGGCATCTACGAATACATTGCAAAAATGAAATTACATGATACCCATATTGAAGAAATATAGATAAAATAATTTACTCAAACGCTAAGCTATCCAACAGCTGATTGTTTATTGTTTTATAACCTCAGGCATGCACCTCATGTTTATGCATATATGTTTATATAATTTTTACCATATATTGTATAAGTCATTATATTCTTGATTCATAATGTAAGCTTCCCTTTTTCAGAACCGAATATTGACATGTACCAGTCTTTCGAATTTGTGGTTTAGCAGAACCTAGAATATAAATTTTGACGTCATTTTAATAGATCCTATTAAAATGACGTTCATTTATTTATTCTTTATGCACATATTCATTTAAAGTATTTTTTATGCAAATTCAATTCAATTTTTACAACTAAGTGGTATTAAAATTCAATTAGAGTTTTCCTTATTATTAATCAAAATAATGATCTGCCTGATAATAAATAACAAAAACAATGGAAAAAAGATTATTAAGTGAAAAAATATTTTTAAAGTTTAAATGAAGGCAAATATTTTGAGATAATAAAAATTTAAATCATTAGCCCTGGTTTTAATTTTTAATTTTCCTATATTATTGAAATTTCAAAAAGAAAAAATAAAGGAAAAGATAAAATAAAACATTTAAATATATATCGAACAATTTAAAGAATTTTTCTTTTAGCTTATAAAGAAAGAATACGGATTTAGTTTGGTTTCGAAATGTTAAATATCTTCCATCAAGCAGAATATTTATTGATATTGGTTAGATAAAAAATTCAAAATTATTAAAACGTAAATTCTTTTCCTTAGTCATGTAACATTAAATTTGGGTATGTGAAACATTAACATAAAAATATTGAAATATCTCACAATGTTATTTCAAATTAAAGTGAATCATTATTATTAAAATGCCTGCATTAAAAATGACTATTTAAAAAAAAATATTGAATACTTTCACCCAAAATAGAAAGCTATTTTTGCAATGATTTCTTTTTTTAAAAAAATGTAAATAAGTAAAACAAATCCTTTACTTTCAAGCAATAATATAATGAAATATAGATTGGTTTTTAAAGAGTATACTTTTATTTTATCAATAGATTTATAAGAAACAGAAAATGTGCGCCTGCAGAAATACGTGCAAAAAAATATTTGTATCACATGTTGTCACAGAAAAATATAAATCCAGTGAATATACCGTGACAATTCCAACAACCACAGTAATGAATAATGACGTTTTATTTTATACGAAACATGAGTAACAAAACAAAAAAAGAAGAGTACGCAAAATAGTACTTGCAGAAATTAATAATGTACAAGCAATAGATTGTTACAAAACAACCGCAACCACACAAAGCACTCAGTTAGAGTTCTCTGGAGATCAACATTCAGAAAAACATTCAAAAAAAAAAAAAAAAAAACACTTCACTCAATCACTCTTTTTCGAATTAAATACTACTGACTCTTTTCTGCGTTTTATAACTGTCGTGAAAGACATCATATATGCTAAAACAAACGTAGGACCAGAATATTATTGGAAGTATTTATAAAGTCCAGTTTTGTTACCAAATTATTTACCAAATGTAGCTTGGTCTTTGGCAAGAGCGGAAATCGGAAATTCGAGTCCATTCAACAACCATTAATATTATCTGTAAAACTGTGTCCCTTTATCACTCATATTAATATTTAAAAAATGCCTTATTATAAAATTATATTCAATATTAATGAGCTTCCAAATTTAATAGTAAGGTGTGTTTCAAATTTTTAGGGACACCATATAAAAACATAAAATCGGAATAATTTTTACCTAATATCTGAAAAAACTTCTTTAAAAAACATGAAAAATTAAATATAATAAAAAATCTAAAATCTATATCTATGCTTATAATAAGGCTCAATGTGTGTGTGTGTGTGTGTGTATGTTGGTGCTCTACAGGCCAGACCATTCAACCTACAGCTACCATATTTGGCACGTGTATACCTTGGAGGCCGGGAATATGCACCTGGGGGTAATTTTTTCGAAGTTTTAATTAGAATTTTATTTATTTAAAAATTAAGCGAAATTTTGGCGTGTTTCTGCTATATATGGTCCGATGCAATATATGCGTGTTTCTACTATATTGTAAGTTTTGTTAAAGATCAAAAATTTATCTTTTAAATGATACCAATGTTTTAACCTTAAAATTAAATTTCTATTTTTAATGAATTTTTAAATAAATATTTTAAATATATTTTTCAACATTTTTTTTCATACCAAATAAAAATAAAATTTAAGCTGTTCGAGCACGTTTCGTATTCATGGGAAAAAATTAGGTTTTTTCAAAGTGTTGCCATCACATTGATTAAAGCTCCAACTAAAAATAAATTAAATCGTTTTGGAAATGAAATCTGCAAAAATATAATTTTCGGCACGTGTCTGTAGGAAAGGAAACATATATGAAATATTATTTTTTCTAAAAAATAAATTCAAGAAAAATTATTTTATGATCTTTTACACTCTCTATTTTATTAATCCAATAAATCAGTTATATTTTAAGGCAAGTTTTGTTTAATATGAACAGGATATCCATTCAAATCAAGGCCACACAGCTGATTTGTAAACCTTTAGTAAGTCACAGGTCTGCTAAAATGGTCTAAATGGAAAATGATTATATTTTATGTAACTTCATTTAATAAATGCTCTAATAAATAAAGAATTTTTGATTTTACATTAAGCTTCTGCTGTGGAAATCACGTTTAACAAAATGTTCTTGAAACACTAATATTTTAAATAAAAAGAGTCAATTTCCAATCAACTAAATCAATCACTTAAACTGACTGATTTATGAAAATTTGAATATCACTATTCAATAAAAAAAGGATAATTTTAGATTTTCCATCGATCGTTTCAAAGAAAATACACCAATCAGCGCGCAGGTTTCTCAAGATTAATTGGCCTAATATTATGAAAATGTTCAGTTTTTCTAAATTTTTAACATTCAAAACTTCATAAATAAGTCTTAGTTGATCGTGGAAATTAGAAACATTCATTCATTTATTTAAAATTTGGTGTGTCCAGAATATTTCTCAGAATATGTTACCTTATTGCATTAAATTTAGACTTCATAATTTTTGAAATATATTTATATGCCGGAACAAAATACTATTATTGATTTCATTTCAATCCTTTTGAAAGCAAAACTAAAAACTGAATTTTATGCTGAATCTGAGAAAGTTTTCTTGAATTATTGTTTAAGATATTACATAAATTATGAAAACTATTTTGTAGTTCACATAAGACTTAAATACCGAACGATTCTGTTTGCAATACTCATATTCAGTAATAATAATAATAAATAAATTACAATAAAGATGATAAATAAAATAAAACGCTTGGTTTTTATTTAAAAATATCTTTATATTAATTGCAATTTCATCATTTCCACTTTAAATTAAAGTTGAAGTTTTACAGGAAATGACAACAAATTAGCACAATTTATATAGTAAATTGAAAGAAACGATCTAAACAACAGTATAAGTTTGGTATGACTATCAAAATTTGAAGATTAAAAATGTTTTGTTTGAGAATCTATTAAGAGAGCAGTTACTTAAAATATTCAATTGAAAATTGTAGTGAGCTTTAATACTGGCGAACCGGCTGGTCGCCAAAGGCGGCTAGTAATTAAATAAATATCAATGCTAATAAATATCAATGCTTATCCTGGTCAAAGGAATACATGCATTTCAAAGATGAGTGGATAGAAGTCATGTTCAGTGACCAGACTAGATGGGCCAGACGATTGGAGATATTACTGGCATGATCTAAGAAAAGAACCAGAGATTTTCTCCAATAGGCAAATGGGCGGTGGATCTGTTACGATTTGGGGAGCTTTTAGCTTCAATGGTACATGCGAACTGGCATTTGTGAATGAAAGAATGGATTCTGATCGATACCAAGAAATGTTACAAACACATTTACTTAATGCAGGACCTGGAATATGTGGTCCAAATTGATCTTTTCAACAGGATAATGCATCTATCCATAGCTCAAAATAAACAAAAATGTAGTTTAGTGATAACAATGTGAAAGTTATGGATTGGCCAGCTAGAATCTCCGATCTAAACCCCATTGAAAATCTATGGGGTCTTTTGGCAAGAACAGTTTATGAGGGAGGGAGCCAATTTCATTCGAAAATGCAACTTCGACAAGCAATAATGGATGCTTGGTACTCTCTGGATCCAACACTTCTTCAGAACCTAATATATTCCATGCCAAGCAGAATATATGATATCATCAGAATAAATGGTGCTAATATTTAACGATAAAAAAGTTTAATTTGAAGTTCTGAAGTTTTTAATTCCACTGTCCCTAAAAACTTGAAACACAAAATTTGCGCTACTCTTTTGTTTAATTATTTCAAAGTTGAAATTTATTTGTTTAATCTAAATTATCTTACAATATTCATTTTTGTTATTTATCTCACTTGTTTCAGAAATAAATGTCAAATATTTATTATTTACGCTTTTATTTTCATTTTTACTGGCGTCCCTAAAAAATTGAAACACGCCTTAAAAGTAAAACTGGAAAATATTGGCTTTTAAATTCGTTTCTTTTCTCCTTCAACTCCGCTCTTGCCTTCAGTTTATTCTGAAAGTTCTTTTTTAGAAAAACATTCTTATTTGTTTGTCTCCACTTATAAATATGTTTTGTACCCATTCTTTGAAATCTTCTGGTCAAACAGGTCCATTACTATGGGTATGGCCTGTATAAAGGTAATTTTTTCTTATAAATGAAGCTCAACTGATCAACTGATCTGAAGAGTTTGTAAAAGATAGCCAAAACTTATTTTTTTCTCATCGCGATACACCATACTATACAAAAAACTAGCAAACTGGATAAAGATGCTTTTTCCACTCCAGTTTTCTTTACCGGAAATGGTATCCTGTACGGGACTATGAATCTGGGTCTAGAACTTAGCCTCTTCTTTATTTGCCTGACTTAACTTCCGTCCTTTTTTCCGGGTAGAGATTGAATCCGCTTACAGTTGAGACAATGTCCACTTTTGACATTTACTAAGCTTTAAGTATCATGATAAAGATAACAAATAAAATCATTGGGCCGTAGGAAAAAAAACAATAGAAATTTCTTGCCCACCGTTGCAGATAAAAAAATTCCTTGAATGCCGATCTATTCTTTTTACAAATGAATTTTCTATTCTTCATGTGGAGGATAAATGAACAAAAAATAAGCTAATCATGAGAGGGTGTATTCCAAGAAAACAGAAGAAATATGTAAAATACATATATATTTACTTTAAATAAAAAAATGTCATAAAAGTATCAATGTATACACCTACAAACGGTTTGTTGTATGTAACATTTTTTTAATGTTGAAACTTAGTTCTTTAAAGATATATCATTACGACGTGAATATGGTACAATTTTTTAAAGTTATAATATTATTATTCATGTTATGAACAAAGATTTGGAAATTTTTAATAATTTAAAAATCAAATTTTCAATGAATGCTTTTAATTAGATTGATTGTACAACTGATTCTTATGCATATGGAAAGAAATTAACGTAATTTTAATTGAATTTAAAAGAATAAATAATGAGTACTTATTGAAAAAAATATATCATAAATATTTGGTAATGAGATTATAAGTACTCCCTTATTAGAAATAATGAAAAATTCCTAATTAAACTATAACTGTGACACTAAATCTAATTGTTCTCGGTTGCAATTTTTTTTTCTTTATCGACTAATAATTGATATGAAAGGTACTAATAATTGAGAAGGAAACTTCAAAGAGAATATTTTAACATTTTAATTAGTTAAAAAGTAGGCAAATTTTTGGCAATTTTATTCGATAACTTCCGAAACTATTACAACACAAAAATATTCTTCAAGATTGTGAAATGTGTCTTTATAATGATAGTAATTTAACAATTAATTAATTATAACAACTTTTTCCCGAACTTTGAAGATTTATTTATTTATTTTTTACATAATTTCCAAAAATAGATTATATTTTATCTTGAAATTCAAACCCTTGTTCATCCAATCCATTCTTCAAGAATTCAGTTTGATTTTCATTTCCATAAATTTAAATTTACTTATTATTTACCCATTAGAGGAAAATCAAATGCACTAATATATCAATATTGTAATAATTCGACAGAATCCTTCTTTTCACAGAAAAAAAAGGGTTGAATGAAATTTTTACTTCAGACGAAAACTTCAAAAAATAAATATAAAAATATTTTTTTTTAAATATTTGGCAAATTTATGAAAGAAAAAAAAAAGATTTGAAATGATGTGTTTTGTTTCTTTTTTTACTTTAAAATTGTTGAGCGTATCATGCAGATAAAATGTAATCGGAAAGGAATAACCAAAAAGAGATTTTGCTTAGTTAAGAAATAAATTTCAGTTGTGTTTGTTGCTTCAAATAACAAATTTTAAAGAAATTTGGCAGAATAGTAATTTTTCCGTCTATGTCTCTAGAACAGAAATTAAATAAAAATAAAATGGTTAAATTAATTAATTTTTTTATAATAATATGGTGCATATGAAATGATACTGTATCATCCTAAATGGTAGCTTGGACAAGAATATACAAAATGGTAATATAAGCCATATTTACTTGTTCACTAGCAACAAATTTTGAGTAATTGTTTTGGTAGATTATTTTAATCTTTCAATAATTTACAGATTGAAAAATCGGGGAGTTTGTCATAAGAAAAATAAATATTGTACAATTTTATAAAAAGAAAGATAATATTAGAAAATATTTCTTTTTTTTTGTTTCTTGTGTTATTCATTTCTTTAAATTAAAAGAGTAATATATGTGGCGCAGTATTTTACTACATGCAAATATGTGTTAATAAATTTGAAATATAATTCAAATGAAAATACTAATGAAGTAAAATTTAAGGAAAGCTTAAAGCATAGTAATATTATGGTAAAAGTACTTATACAATATTTTAAATAGATTACATGAGAAAAAATATGCCTCAATTTAATAAATTTGCACTAACTCTAAAAAAGAATGAAATTTTTTTTTTGAAATATATATATATTTTTTATGATTGTTTATGTAACTCTAAAAAAAGGGATAAAATTGAAATGCTTTCTCTCAATATTTTTTTTTTCTTTCTGTTCCTCAGCGCCATTTGGAAATGCACGGTTGATAGATTAGCCCCAAGGAGAAAGTATCTAATTTAAACCGAGGAGCTTGACACATTCCTTACCTAAGTGGTCCAGCAGCACGATACTGCATGCCTCCACTAAAACAAAGTAAACTTTCCTGAATTGCGAGTAATTAAATTTCACGTAAGAATTTATCATGTTGCGTGAGGATATGGCAGCAACTTAAGAGACACAGAAAAAAACGATCTTAATACTACGTGAAAGATGTTGAAGATGCCTTCTCAAAGATTTAATTTAGAAAGTGAAGCATGTGTTGCATGCCTCACATTAATTTGGAAGACGAGAAGATTATTTTTGCTGTTTCGTATCCAATTAAGCTTTCGTATAAAACAAGTAACTAAGAAAATTAGAGAATAGTTCTGTTAGAAGTTATCCTGGGAATTCGAATGTAAGTGGACAGAAATACAAACAACAAATAAGTAACTTTATAATGGAAATTGATAAATAGTTTCAGATAGATTTGTGGAAATTGTCGAAGATATTTTGAAGCATTCAGCTTCCAGTGCGATTAATGTTACTCAATTTCATTTCAGAACACAGTAGTGAAAGAATTTCTTTTTCTGCAATTTCGAAGAAATTAATGAATACTTCCAATTCATTTCAATAAAATGTTCAAATTATTTTATTAAAAAGAGACTTCAATTGTAGCATAATTATTTGAAATGCGGAAAATTTTCCTAAGATCTCTTGAAAGGCTTTAAAACAGAAATGAGTCCAACAAATAAAATATGTTTGAAAGATCGATCCTAAAAATTTAAAGCTGCTCTTTTTAACTTAGAATGACATTTTTACATTTAGAATAACGTAAATGCTTAGACTAATTTGTGTCTATTCGAAACAGATTGAAAGTCAAATTTAGAACACAAAACATATACATTATTAAGCAATTTTAAATTACAAAATTAATGAGAAAATTAAAGCAATTTACGTTTACATGTTTTTATATTTTGTTATAGTTTTTTCATCAAATATTTTCCTCATAGATTAACTTAATAACTAAGCGAAATTTAACATCAACTGATATACTTAAAATTTTATCATTCATAAACACAACTTACACATAATTGAAGAATGTATGGTTTTGAATTTCAGTTCGTTTTGTTTTATAGTACAAAATTCATTTTCTGTTAAGCAGTGTCGCACTCATGGTAATAAAATATCTTTATGAATTAGTGAAATACCTTCCTTGAGTGATCACTCTCATGGAAATATAGAAAGATTTATATAAATCGTTAAGAACGGTGAATCTATGACTTCCGAACCTTGACATAAATTTAGTGCCCACTTGGCAATTTGATGAAGAATCTGACAATTTTGGAGACAAAATCGGAGAAGCAGCAAGCGTCTTCGCAATAAGTACATTAGGATGCGAGTTATATTGAATTTTCTAGGGCCTTTTTTATATTGTAAGGGTAATTATACAATAACTGGTAAACATATAAAAATCAGTTGAAGGGAGCACAAGTAAATCATTGAGTGTGTTCTCTCTGAACTCTTTATGTTTTTATGATTATTTATTAAAAATTTGCTGCTTATATGCTACTGTTTACTTTTATAAGTACTGCTCTTATATATGTCGGTTGAAGTTTGCTGTTTTTTTGTTCGAGCTTTATTGGAGAATAAATCGTCATCATTTTATTGGACCTGTTGAAGTGTTTCAGTGCACACTCATTTCACTGTACCTTGATTTCTGGATTCAGTAGCAATATTTATATCAATCTACATTAAGTCGAGGCATGGAATATCAATAAAGTTCATATATTAAGAATGTAAACACTCTACGATGAAAGAACGAAATCCTGATGGCACAAGATATGCCACGACAATAGAAGGCTTGTCTAATGTTTAGCAATATTTATAACGATCCATATTTTAAATAGCAAAAAATATTAACCTGGCGAATTTTAATAAGTAAATTATCCAAAATAATGTCAGCAATTTGAAAAAAAAAATTATAGACATTTTAAAAGCAAATAGTGAACACTTTGGAAGAATGTGTAAGACAGACATTTATCGGATGGGGACTGAGAAAATGGTGCAGGTTTCTTCAGTAACAGATGTTGGTAGGTGAATCTGAGGTTGCTATATCTCTTATAATAATGGTGTCCAGTTTTCTGCTAAGTAATGTTAGCCAGAGATCTATTGTAGAACTATTGCATCGAGTTATGCTGAATTAGTGAGCTTGAAATAATTTGGCATTGGAAAAAAAAAATATGACACATATATTTCTTGTAGCACGAAAGAGATATATACGGTTGCAATAAAGTAATATCAAATAATCTGCTATGTCAGTATAATCATTTCCCAAAATTCCCACAAGCGGATGCACCTAACATCAGATATTAAGAAAACTATATAAGAGTTTGTTATAGAAGTAGAAGGTAAGAAATTTCGAAATACGTTTAAATTACAAATGAGTGAATCCATGTAAGAAACTTAGTCATTCTCTCTACTGCTGTAGGTATCTTAAATGCTAAACTAATCAGTGAAAATGTCCTTTTATCTTCTCAAAACAGCATTGAGAGATACTCCTTTTTAGAAGCCATAAAACAAATGGTATTTTTGTATCTTATTTTTAGAAAAAAATCCATTAATCAATGTCTTTTCCATGAACCCTCTAACTCTCCTAAGATCATTTCAGTTCAAGTTCTTAAAAATATTGGAATGCCTGGAATTCTCTTTCAGACATAAGACAGATTACCTAAACCCTCAAATCCGCAATGACAGACCGTGTTCTTAAGGATTTTCAACTTTTGAGGAAACCGTCGTTTCAATGGACAGACATTTGGTTCTTTTTAGTATTTATAGAGTTAATGTTATTAGTCCTTCGTTGCGAAAAAAACAATATATATATAAAAAGAAACATATAAAAGAAGGCGAACGAAAGAGCTAAAATTATTATTACTGTTATGAAGTTATGGTTCACATGAACTTTGAATTTGAATTGTTTTACCATACTGAGCAGATGTTAGAAATTAAAAAAAAAATAATGCCTTTATTTTTCTATTCATGAAGTGATCATGAAATTCATTAAACATAAAGTGTATTTGAAATCTTTTTTATCAGATTGTTGATTTGAAAACTGTTACTTTCAGGATCTCAATACTGCTGGACTTTTTTGCGTAAAGGAGTCATAAGCGGTGAGATGAGGGCATTTCAAAAATCCTTTATTAGGTCTTGACTTTGACTTCCGTCTTGTTAGATGCATTTAAATTGACATCACCTCTTGGGGAGATAAACACCTTCTAGCGCGTATGCAAATGTACTGAAAATATATGCAAATGAAATTAACAATAGGAATGTTTTTATTACATTCTCTTGTATTATTTGACTAAAAAGTTCATAAGTACATTTAAACATGATAAAATCCAATTTTATTTTCAAAGATCAAAAAAAAAACATGATTCTAACTATCATTGGATTTTAATAACAATTAATTCTATAAAAATTATTAATGCATATTTCGAAATTATTATTTAAATGAAAATTAGGATCCTAAGCAAGACGAATATTATTTCGCTTCAAAAATATTTTGTTTCTCATGTTTTCTAAACTTCTCAGAAGAAAAGGAAATATTTGAAATTGTGGTACAGCCTGCTATAATGCTTCATTACCGTGTTTCATTTTCAATATATATTCGTCCATTTATTTTATTTCCCCTAAAATAAAATCAATTTTTAAAATAAAAGATAACTAAATCTATAATTATGTTATATTAGGAATGAATTTTCGATCTAAAATCCAAACAATTACACAAACGGATGTTGGCAAACAAGAATTTTTTCGCTTTTTCTTTTGTTTCATATTGTAAAATTTCTATTTCCTTTTTTCTTGAGTTTCTATCATTTCTTTTTGTCAAATGTAGTCAAGTTAGTTTTAAAATGAACAACGATATTTGACAATTATGTTTTCATATTTTGCCTCTATATTAAGTAAGATTAGCCATATTTCTAATAATACTTTGGATTTATCTTTTAATTTATAAAAATTCGTCTTTACTAATTTAATGCTCGAAAAAAAATTAGATCTGAAATTAAAGAAATCACGTGAAATATTAACAACAATTTTTTATATTATTCTGAATCTTTTTTATATTTACTGTCTTTTATTAGCACATCTGGTTTTCTAATATGCTTTTAATGTGACTTTTTCTATAAAGATTTTTAAGATTTTTTAACAATAATCTTACAACGTAATTTTTGGATTTTTAAATATTTGATACTAAAGTAAACACTAAATAAAATTAGCATTTTTAGAAAAATGCAAGACATCAGATGTATGAGAAATGCAATATAAATGTAAGAGAGGTCTTAATAAGTGATTTATTATTCGAGCCATAACTACTTTTCTGATATAAAATAAAACACTTATGACTATAAAAGGAAATACTTTTGTTTTCGCACACCAATGAAAACCTGAAAAATATCTATATATTTAAATCATGTGACTATATTCGAGATGAATTAAAAAATATCTCTAAAATATTTATATAATTTTTTTTAAATTTTTGCATAAAAAATAAGAAAAAAAAAAGCATTTATAAAATCAAAATGTACAAAAGAAATAATTTTTTGGGGAAAAAACCAAAACAAATTCCTGTTTTTTACTAAAAAAACGGTAAAAAGCAAACATATTTTGGTGTAGAGCTTTATCAAGTAATTTGCAAAAAATTTTAAAAATAATTTTAAAAAATATATTATTTAATTTCTGAACTAAAAAAAGGGATATGTTTCCATCCACTCTTTAAATATGGGAGTTATAAATAACATGATTAATAATATAATTTATTTCTCTTTCGTATTATGAATCATTAAAACAAATGAAAAAATTTCTAAATGAAAAAAAATTACCTATTCTTCAGTTCTGGAACTACAGAACACACTGAAAAATTATCATACCAAATTCGAATCATACTAGTTATATTAAATTTTAATTTCTGAGTTTTTTTAATAAGAAATTTATACAAATGAATAGAATTTAAGAAAATAATATTAAAATATTTATAATTGAAAATATAAAAGTCAGTGAAATTAAACAATTCAATTAGAATTCGAACAACAGAATTCAAACAATTTGAATTCTTAAAATTCAAACAATTTTATAAATAAAATTATTCAAGTATTAAAAATATGAAATAAAAATTCATATATTTGCAAAAAAAAAAAATCGACTTTTCAACGTAGTCGTCTACTTTAAAAGATACAAACAATTAAAAATGATGGTATTTTATTTATTTTATTTCGAAAAAACATTTATAAAATGCATTTAAAGAGAGCGAAGAGTAATATTTTGTTATTGAGATATCAGAGAATTATTCTATCTTAAAATGTTATAATGTTTAATAATTGGTGCTCTGTAAGGTAATTATCTCATTAAGTAAGGTTAATATATTTTAACTGATTTTTTTAACCGATATTTTAACAAAAAATATAGAGCTTAATAAAAAGTCATTCTGCGTAATTTACTTGAAATCTTCAAATTTAATTTATGAATCATGGTAAGACCGTTGAGAATGAGCTAAAATCCTATTAACAAAGCTTTTGGATGTAACCATAAAGGGTCTTTGTTTCGGAAGAATTGTTACAAACATTTCAAAGTAACTCTTCTCAAGAACAATACCTTACTGAGATTAAATAACGGAAGAACATGTTAGGATTTCTTCAAGACAGTTACTGTAATCCTGACAACTTCAATCAGACTGAAACTTTTGTTTCCAAGGATATTTTGTTAGAACAGTTGAATGGTGATGATAAGACTTTCAATATCATCTTCGGGAGTATACAGATGACTTTTATAATTGAAAATAGTTCAGATATTATTTATATTGCACATGGTTAACTTTTATCTCTTCCTTTAAATTATTATTGATTTTATTATTTAAAAATATAACATTTTTATTCATAACTTATTACTGTAATTAGCATTAAATTAACTCATTGCATAATACTTTACAAATTGATTCTAGAATTATTATTTTTTTTGTTTTATTAGTAATGCTTACTACTGTGCTAAATTGTTTTGAATATTTCTTTATAAATATTCCTTACACATAATCATTGCAGTATTTTAATCTACTGTTTATTTACTATTTTAAGCTAGACAGTTTAGTCATATTTAAGAACAAGCAAATGTGTATGGAAACTTAGAGATGTTCTGCCTCATTTCGCAGTTGCTGATTGTTGCCTCGAATTTTATATTAGAAGGTAAATATTGTTATTCTTTTATAATATATTGGAATTAGAAGTAGGAAAGAAGATTTTTTTTGTAAGATCTTTATTTATAGAATTTTCTTCCATCTAAATTTTGAAAAATATTTAACTTTCTTTTGATTGATTTTTTGATAATGTATGTATAATATTTCATGGGAGAATTATTTCTATAGCTGCTTTCATCTTTTTCCTTATGTGGAAAGGAAAAAGAAGAAGAGTTTATGGCTATTATTTGGGCATATCTTATCCCTAAATAATAGCCAGATACAATAAACAATATATGTTTCCTAAATAGACAATATGTATTTCACAAAATTAGAATTACTGAGCCACAATTTTATATAATTTTTCTTTCCATATTTACTGCATTTTTATCTAAAATTACATTTAAGAAACAGCAAAATTGTTTCACATTCCTAACATGATGTAAAGTCCCAAAGAGCCTGCAGAAGTTCCACAAAACGACATGGCCTGAACTCAAATAATGACAGAAAGCATAATTGAGGGAATCCACATCATGAATTCCGCAAGCCAGTACACAAATCCAGAGGAGTGCAATGGGATGGAAATCTCTGAATCTCTGAATTGTGAGGCAACAATGTATGTTCTGTAGCTTTCATATCTGGGGATTTAGATGACAAATGGGGGTATCTAAAGTCTAGAGCCATTTCGTAGCAATCCTCACTATGTAAGGCGTCGAACTGAAATGCTAGAATTCGCGAGATATGTCAATATGTACAATGGGCATGAATGAGTATAGATCATTGGGCAAGATGCTTACATATTTCTTGTCAGAATCATCTCTTGACATATTAGAGGCTTCATATACTGACGCCCCATACCATCCCAGAGACTCCAACAGATTGAAAATTCTTTTACTGGCCCATACATTCCATGTATTCAGGAAGTTTTCTCTATACCCATACATATACGCCCGCTCGATATAATTGGAAACGAGATACGTCAGATAGAGTAACGTGTTTCAATCATCAACAATCCAATAGTGGTATTGGATTTCAAGAAGCTTTCTGCCATGCAGTAAAAATGGTACATGTGTGGAGGTTTGGCTCCAAAATCCCATATCAATAATGGTACGTTGATAAGTTGTACGCTTACACTTGTAGATGCACCAGCATTAAAATCCGTAACAATCTGAGGAAATGCTGCACGTCTATCTCAATTACAGATTATCTTCAATTGTCTACGGTCTTGTTATGTCAAAACCTTCTTTTCAGCCTCATTGATGTCGAAGATTTGAAATTCTACTAGAAATTATCAGAACATTCTTGAAATTGTCGCACTC
This sequence comes from Argiope aurantia, assembly GCA_026543865.1. NCBI lineage: Eukaryota > Metazoa > Arthropoda > Arachnida > Araneae > Araneidae > Argiope > Argiope aurantia. The sequence goes on along the minus strand of JAPMOR010103888.1, from coordinate 102,587 downwards.
GAAGAACTAAATTTCTCTACCACTTCGAAGATGTTATGTTCCATCTCAAGTATGATGACTTTAACGGAAAATCATTTAAATGTAGATAACTGCAACTGTAGTATCAAGAACTAATATTAATAGCTTTGTGAAACATATGTTTCGATAGATACTCCATCATGTTACGCTGAATTGTTGCATATTTCCTTTATATGCATATACATAACTGTACTTGTTTTCTGACTCTTCAGGGTAAGTTCTTTAATGAATAAGTCAATATACAATTTAAAAAATCCGCAAAAAAGGCTTAGGGAACAAGCAAAATAGTTAATTGAATTAAGATCTTAACAATAATAAAATGCCATGGCAATGAAATAGTAATCTTTAAATAAAATATTGGATGCTGCATTAATTTTAAGTTATGTAGTACTTTCTTAAACATAAATGTGTATTGCATTCAAAATCTCAGCGTTTATTTCTCATACATTTTTCAAATGATGACCAACCTATGTTTTCCTTCTTATTTTCCTAACTTTTACTAGAAAGAACTGATTGCAATTTTTTTTTCTTCAAAAAATCATTAATATAACACATTTATTATTTTTAAGGCATTTTTAGTCAAGAATGTTGCTGCTTTCCCTATTACAGAAAATCGCAATTTATAAATATAAAACAACTCCTTGACTAGTAATTAGATTATAATGATAAACAATATTTCTTTTCTTATACTGTTTAGCATTAAGAAAAAAGCAACGACTTAATTAAGATAGCAGCTATTACAGAGCATTATGGTTTTGCTATTTATTCAATAATAACCATAGTACGGAACAAACAGCCAAGCTTGAGTCATAAAGATATTAATGACAGCCTCACTTCGGTAGTATGTCCCTTATTGAAGTGAAGGTAACCCGAGCATTGCTATGTCCATCAGGGAAGATAAAGTTTTCTTCTCTGGAAACATTATATTCAAGTTCTCATAATAATCTCCAGTGGGCATTTCATGTTAGTGGGTCAATTTTTTTTCCAGATTTTGCGCCAAAACATATTTGGATTCTTAAGAACAAAAAGAATGCTGAACATAATTCGAATGCAATTTCAACCATTACAACTTTCTTTATCTGAGTGCAAATACCGCTGTGGCCTGGTGGCAAAGTCTCGACTTCGGAACCGGAGGGCTCCAGGTTTGAGATCCGATTCCACCGAAGAACCGGCGTTAAAGCGAGTCCAGGGCAAGTGTTCTACGCCTGGTGTGGTGTGGAAGCTTGGAGAGGGGATGTCGGCTCTGGTGCTATCCTCGTCAGCTGACCACTGTTCAAAACTGCGAGATCCATCCCCAAATAATCATAGTGTTGTTTTAAAATGGGGCATTAATATAAATACACTAAACTAAACTAATTATCTGAGGGCTAGAAGTATCTCAAAAATAGAGTCTGTAACATGTGACAGATTTCCACTTTCCTTTGAAGGGTGCTGATGGTAGATTCGGATCGTTCTCCTAATTCTGAGTTGACATCTATTGAAACGAATAATACTAGAATCAATATTGTAAGCGTGTAAGAAAGCAAAAAAAATTATTATTTTTGTGCACCATACTATTATATACAAAGACTATTCGGCGAAATCTGTTGAACATCGTGATGCTTTTTACCATGAATATAGACATCAAATGTGGCATAACAATTGAAAAACGTAATCAAAACATCCTAGCGAAAAATTTCAAATTCTGTGTTTTATTTTCATCTCAAACGTCATTCATTTCAAATGCAATACAATTTCAGAATCAAAATACAGAATTAAAAGAAAAACGGTTGACTTTTTAATAAATCCCAATTAAAATTTGCGAGGGAGAAAAAAATGAAGTTGATTCAACATTCATTCTTTGAATTCAATCGGTATTCAGCATTTTAAAAACCTCACCGGCTTGTCATTTATTTGGTGACATCCAATTAATCCTCTACTAACTTGGAAAAAAAAACATCCTTCATTATTTAAAAAAAGGTTTTTTGTGAACAATTTATTGAAAATTGCGATTCATTCATTCATTTTAAATGCATTTAAAAAGTAATAAAATCATCCTGATAATATTTTTCGCGATGACAAAAAAAAAGTGTCGATTCAGTTTTTTAAGATGAAAAGAGGATTTTTTTTTCTAGATATAATAACAAATGATTTAAAAAGAATTTACAAACAGAAATAAAGATAAAAATTTCGCTTCATTTGCTCTCGAATTTTTTTTTATACTTCGTTTTACAAATACAATTTCTTATATATTTAATCCATATATTCATTAAAAGTGTAAAAACTTAAAAATCACATTTATTTCTTTGAAACGGAGAGACATTTTTTTAAACATCAGCTTTTGTACAACTTTTATAGGAAAAGAAATTGCAAAAAATAGAAATTTTTTTTTGCTTTAATTTAAATAAATATAATTTCAAATTTATTTCAAATTTAGTTTAAAATATTTGTAATTTAAGAATAATTAATTTTTCTATTCTAATAAGAATTGTTTTAGTTTTTTTTTTAAAGAAATGCACCCATAAATTATGAAGAAGTAAATGTGAAAACTGTAGTGTCTAAAAAATGAATTTAACAAAGTTGTAAAAAAAAAAAAAATTATATCTTTTTTGATACTATCAAATTAGATGTAGAGGGTTTATTATTTCTATTCTAATTAGGCTTATTATCTTTAATAATAATTATTGGAGCGAATATGAAATGATGAAACACTAATCTCTTTTTGTTTATTTCAAGATTATCTAAAATTGAAACTAATCATTTTTTGTAGCTTCATATTTTAATTTGTAAAAATAACAGAATTAAACTGAAATTTAAAAAAAAACAGAAGTGAAATAAGGAATAATTATGATTCAAAATTCTGGGTTTGTAGATTTAATTTTCTGTTATAATGATAAAAAAATTAGAAAAAATATTATATAAACCAATAAGAATCATAATTTTCCCAATAAAGTTTCAGAAATTTTATACTTTTAGTACATTTTAAAACTAAAAGTAACAACTCTTAATATATACCTATTTGAAACAAGGCGTATCAAGTGATAAATTTTAACAGGAAATTCTAATTAATTTTCTTATTTAAATCAAACATTATTCATTTTAGCTAAATCTTACCAAATTCTATATAATATAATCATTAATATTCTATATAATATTATCATTAAATATGACCAATTTAACTTCGCAAGTAAACAAAATAAAAATTTTAATTGTAATGAATAAAAAAATAATTAGTAGATACAATTTTATACAAAGCATTTCAATTGTAACATACTGTAAACACATTTTCTAATTATTCCAATTTTATTTTATTTGAAAAATACATTATTCACTTTACAATTCTTATTTTTACATTTTACAAATTCTTTTTATATCTGATTTTTAAACGAAAAATGTCTGACAGTGCAATACTTTCTCTAGAAACAGAAACACAACAGGAATGCATTAATCATTTTTTTTTCCATTCTTGACTTCAGATGCTTACACTTTCGAAAATGTGGCGAATCTACTATGTTTTTGGAGGATTGTTTAGAGGATAAAAAAGTAATAGTAATAAACTGGATGAAATATATAAAGTATTTTACCCATTTATATATGGAAAGCTTTTTATACAGTTTATATAACTCCTTTTTAACGTTCTGATAGGCGTAGTATAGAGTAAAGATTGTATTCGTCAAACATTTTGAACTCCAGATTTTGACAAATCTCCACGTTTTAGACCTGTCTAAGACAAGCATACACAATTTTGGCATTATGTCGGCCTTTATATCTGTGCACATGAAAATTCAAAAATGTTTTGAGCTAGATGGCTGAAAATTGGTAAACAGAATGACGCCCAAATAATAGATTTCTATCATATTTTGAACGGAATCTATTCTAAGGTCTTCTGCCTACTTGGCTGTTCAAATGAACTCCATAACTAAAAAAATGTGAAGAGATAGATAGATACAATTTGGTACACATGTCTCGCATCTAAACTATACACATTTATCAAAATTCAACCAAATCGTTTGAACGATTAATCGTCGGCCTGTACTTTCGCATTCATATAAACGCAATAGCTCATAAAGCCCATCGCTTAAATTAATGGAAGATATGTTACCTTGTGACAACAATTACAGTGCTGTGTCAAATTTTGGTGCAAATCAGTTTTCAAAAAGTGACAAAAATACATATTATTCCTATAAATTAATTAAAAATGCAAAATTCTGGCCAAATATCTGAATGTCGTATCTGGCATTGATAGCCAACTTTACGATTCGCACTCTAACCCAATGTCCACAATTTTATTCGGAAGAAGCGGAATAAGACATTTATTGGCGAATATTACAGAACATTTTGGAGGTTTCACTCCCATTGGTTATACAGTGAAAAAACGTACACCTTTATTAACTCAAGAAAATGTAGTTATTACATTATCGATGTAATTAATTTAGGCATTCGTCTGAATTTGAAATTTGTAACTGAATTATCCGGATCTGAATTTGTAACTGAATTTTTCCGGAATCATATGATAAACTTTGGCAAAAAGAAAAACATGTTATTATAGCACATATACCTATAAGAAAAAAAGCAAATGTTGGGGGGGGGGATAGTGAAAATTTGATTGCATTCAAAAATAGGTCTTAATTCCAAGAGAACAAATCCAAAGGTTTGTTGCGTTAATTTTCTAGTCAAAGGCTTATAACTGAAGTTTTGATACGCCTAGGTGCATTTAGTGTGATGGAAGATATTTATTTCATCTCATTTTGTAGATTTAGTTTAACTTCTTTTAAATGATAATATAAATAATTTTGCCAGCCTATCATAGATTCGGAGTTTGTTCCTAATATAGATGGTATAACCTAGTAAACCATCAATAACTGATAAAAGCCACGAAATTAGTGTTATTTTTTTTCAGAGTAAAAATATCATGTATGATATATTAAGGATGTTATTTTTATATTATATTTCTTGTTATTTTCCAGCCTTGTGGTTCATTAAAATATTTGACCAAGTATGCAACTGGTGATTTAATTCGGGAGAGTGCGCGAAATTATGGAGTTACTTAATTTTTAAGAATTTCCATTTGATCTATTATTCCAACATTCATAATTTCATTAAATATTATCTTCATTTTAAGAAAAATTGTCAATTTATATATTTTATATTTAAGCAGTTTCATACTTTTATATTTTAAGTACTAGCTACTGTACATATTACTATTTTATTATATACTTTTGTGAAATCGGGAATGTTATCACATTTTTATAAATATATAATGGTAGGATTAAAATGCATGTTTATTGATATTCCATTTGAAAATAATTATATTTCTTGAAAATGTGAAGATATGCCTGATGAATAATTTTGCAGCTCATCAGCAATATTACGCATCAGAAATATTTCGCAATTGGCACACATTATGAGTCTTTTGCCGAATGGGAAGATTCGGATAATAAAGCGAATGAAGTTACGAACAATTCTAATAACTTTCATAATTGAAAAGATGCCCCTTTTATATGTTGATATAAGCATATGAGTATTATTTGTTAAGCATTGGTTTATATCTGACAAGGACATCATTAAAAATGTTTATTAGATATATCATTATCTAAAAAAAAATTGGAAAAAAGTTCTTAATCTTGGTCAACTTTATTGAAAACTGAATTTTACTGAAAATGAAATGAAACAGATCTATAGATCATTGTTAAAAATTCATGTTTTTGTTAAACTGAATTCCTTATGCTCTCTCTCTCTATATATATATATAACTTGTCGTTATTATAGTATGCATCTAACTTGTCACTATTGTAGTGGGTTATACTTTATATCATTTCGAAACTAAACGGCCCTTTTGATCTATCCTCATATCCTGGATTAAATTTGTTGAGAATATTATTTCATTAATGGAAAGACTTTAAAAGTCAAGAATAAATATTAATTTAGATTTGCGAATTTTTTTCTTATTAATTTGTATTTAGCTTCTTTTAGAAAACTCATTCAGCCTTATTAGAGCTTTTTTAGTATCGCAGTATTAATTACTCTTTTATATTAGAGATATTTGTAAGTTAAAAAATTATTTATTCAAATATCTCTATTAAGTGTAGAAAAAAGTCTGAATTCATATTATTTCACATTCCTTAGATAAGTTATTATTATCTTTTCTTATATAATTTTTATAATTTTACCAATCTTCTCATTTATTCTTCTATTATAATTTCTAATATATAACACGGTTTACAGAGAAATCATACTGATATAATAAATTAAAGATTCTAAATAATTTCAACAAAGCATTCTAAATTGTTTTCAAATATTTCGAAGAATTACTTCCCCATGCTCTCATATTTTGATGGATCATAAAATCATGCAGCAAAACACTCTCCAAAAATATAAATCCTTTTTTTAATAAATTATATAACGCGATAATGAAACATTTAATTTAGTATTGTCCTTTAGAATTCGCCTACTACAATTTGTTTACATTTTTAAATTAGATTTCATGAAATCTCCAATCATACTTCTGATAATTCATTAATACATTGTTCATAATTCGACGAAAGACACTATTCTTATTTTAACACAAGCAAGCTTTGGCGTTTCAGCTTGAGCGATCGGAATATTATTATTAATTTCATTTATATCTATATAATTTTATAATAATAATTTATCCCATAAAGTTTATTTAAGAAACGAAATTACATGTAGATCTCCTTTAATCTTGTCCTAAACAATATAGTTGTTTAATTTTAATAGCTTTATTCTTATTTTATTCTTTATGTATATGAATAATGGACATGGAATCAAATCTAAAAACATTATAATGCCATTAAAAATTTTCAATTTCATTCATCTTCTAACTTGCGTCGAATTTCGCTTCCTTACTTTTTTGCATAAATTATAATGATATTATTCAGAATCCATCTTGCTTAACATTCGACAATGATGTGATACCACTCAATTTAAAACTTGATGGAAAAAAAGTTAACAACAATTATATTTACTTAATTAATAGTAAACTAAAACTTGGGAAAAATTTCGTAGACAATTAAATCAACATGATAAAAATAGTACCTTTAAAAATTTTGGTAAGGTGCAAAAATCAACTTCTTTCAACAGTATTTTCAGCAGTTAGCATGAAAAAGCGTCAAAATATAGCTATACGTACAGAATTTATTTCTGTACCACATTTGGTAACTGTAAGTTGAATAACCTGTTCTGCGAAGGCATCAACATAACACATTCTCCATTGCTATTATTAGACATAATGATTGCATCACTCTTAATATAAAAAATATCCTAGGTGATAAGAAAATGGGAAAAAAGATTAAAAGAACCCCTCTCATCTAATATTTATAGGATGGCAATAGCAATATGTCATGCAATGTCTACAAAAACAAATGATGAAAATGAGAGAGAGTAACTATTATTATTTTCTACTTGTTTGGCCCTTGCACACTAGCATGGCAAAAGAACATAACCAATATAAAAATTATATTTTTTTCATCCGCTGGTAGAGATTAATAATAAGAAAATAATGAAAATAATCGCATGCATTCCTTTTACAATCCATTTTCTTTTATTCCCTTCCATGCGATGCATAACTAAATGATATAAAGAAATAAAGGGGAAATATTTTTAATATTCCCCAGAGTGATTATTAAAATATATAAAAAATAAAAACATTTTTTTTCAAGAAGCCTTTTTCATTTGCAAATAAGAACATAATTATTTTATGAATTATCATATAATGAAAAATATTATATAATGTACTGTTTTCTAAAATTTAATTTAGTTATATGTGTAAAAAGGAAAGTTGCATTAATCAACGTTTATTTATTTATTAACCATATTTTTTGAAGGCAAGGGATGTAAGATTAATAATGGATCACAGAGCGAATTTAAAAATAGTTATTTCGATGCTGCATTTTAGTAGATACTGGCTATTCTGCATTACTTAAAAATCGAAAACTAGAAATATTATGAATGTTTTTGGATATCAATAGATTTTTTATATATATGAAACACTGAATCTTAAATCTAATAAAATTTGAATATTATGAAACAAATCATATTAGGAATATTTCAATGATATAATCTTGCTCACATTATTACATTTCTGATTTTAAAATGTGCGGAAGTATAGTATGAAAAATATTTAATAATATGCCAAATATTATATTACTTCCAATGTTTGATAACTACGAAATACATATTTAAAAAACTAAAGCAATTAACATTCAATTTTCATCTATGAAATAATTTTCTTCAGTAATCTTTTGCTTAAAATTTCTTAGATTCCATTGCTTTAGAATTTCTTCCATTCTGGAGGTTTCATTTTATTTTCAACTCATTGTACTATTGGTATTTGACATTTTGAAAGCATTATTAAATGTACATAAATGCTATACTTAATACCATTGGGAAAAGCTAGAGTAACAATATATTCACTCTTCTTTTATCATAAAATAGTCTGTTTCTTCAGCAAAAATAAAATTTCGTGAAATTGACATTACAACTTTCCCTAAAGACTTTTCTTCCACTTACTCAGTAATCATATTTGCTAGTCATAATGACTTTGGTACCTCAAACTTCATCTCGTGTTATGAATGCTAATAGCTTTTTCATATTTTTCCAATGCTAATCTTCATATTGATGATATATAGTGTTTGTTTCAGGATTTCTCCCCTTCAAAAGGTTTTCCCTTCAATCTAAACCGAACCCGGATCTCCCCCATCCCCTAAATGAACTCATTCTGATGGGCAGTCATGAATCAAAAAGATGGATGATTGTTCATTTACTCCAGGATTTCTTATTCAACGAAGAAGCATTAGAAAAATAAAAATGAGACTTCTCTTTCATGAAATTCATAATTTATGGGATCTTTGTTGTTGTAAATGTAAATATAATCTTCCCATCCCTCAAACGAACTATAAATCATAAATTTTGCCAAATTCTGGGTAAGTAAATTTCATTAATTTGAGCTTCAGATACATCGCCATGTTCCAAATAAAGAAACATATGTTTGAAAGTATTATAATTTCTCTGAATTTTGACATATTTAGTGTGGCATAAAGATAATATATTGACCAAAGGTGAATAAAAAAAAAAACTCAAATTAATATTACCTGTTTAGCATAACATCGCAATATTTTTTACTACGTAATAGTCATGTTCTTATTTTTTTTCTGTCCAACAATAATACAACAAAACAACGATTTTAAATATGATCGTTATTATTGGGTTGTTCGTAAAGTAATTTCGTTTTTTCCCGACAGAGGATTTAATTGTATTTTTTTTTTTGCACCCAACTTCACATTTAAGCAGTATAATTTTTATATGCTTTGAGAGCTCATATAGCAAGGCTTGTGTGTGAAAAATTCCCAATTAATTCTACGCAGTAGTTTTTGGTTGATACCTTTTTAAATATGGAGAGCGATAAGCAGCATTTTCGACATATCTTACTGTTTTACTACAGAAAGGGTAAAAATGCTGTTCAAGCCAGAAAGAAATGGACCGATGTGTATGGAGAAGGTGTGTTGACAGTACGCCAGTACCAGAACTGGTTCGCTAAATTTTTTAGACGGTAAAACCTTCACCTCAAATGAGCAGGTCAAAAACCACCTCGATCAGTTTTTTGGCAGCAAAGACCAAAATTTTTATGAGCGTGGAATTATGCTACTACCAGGAATTATGCTACTACCAGAAATTATGCTACTACCAGGAATTATGCTGCCAGAAATTCTGGTCCAACACCTTTTGGATATATAATTTAATAAAGTATTTGTTTATTATACAAAAACTGTCTCATTTCCACCAAAAAAAAAAAATACTTTCCGAACAACCCAATAAAATGGCGCCAACGAAGAAAAAAAGTTCAGTGTGTTGCTTTCTTCTATAAATTGAGTTCGGCCGCTACCGCTGCATGACAATTTTGAAAACATCTAATTCCCAACTATTAATCATGCAGTTTCATTTAAAGCCCTATTAGGGTTTTCTAAATATAGACTACATTTCTTTGTAATCGTATGGATTTAGGAATCCTTAGATTCTGAACATCTTAACTGTACTATCGAAACTAAATGTTGCTTCTTTGAAATTCCAAAGAATTGTATTTTCAAGATATATCAACACATAATGTATGACTTAATTTTATATCAAGTTGGTCTTCTTGGACCCAGTATATTCTCACAGATATGCTTGAGAAGTTTTTTGTAACTTCGCAATATGCTTTTTTTATCTGACAGCGATTTTAATATCTAAGTTTATGTTTCTTGTATTGTAGAAGATGACACTACAAAAACTTAATAATTAATACATATTATCCTTTTGAAAATTTCTTAAAAATTTGAATACTGAAAAACTGAAAAGAATTTCGCACACTAATAAAACGATTTATTAAAGAAATGAATATTAGCCATAAATTAAATATTTCACATGTACTACATTAATGTTATATTGGTAAAAAATATCACAACTAAATGAATAATTGAGATACTTGACATTATTATCATGTGAGAATATGATGTAGTTTTGATTAGGGGGTTTTGAAGCTTGAAATCGCACAGGCAGTGAATGTTGAAGCTCGAAATCGCGTAAGCAATGGATAAAGCATAAATGGCAATTTTCATCATCATCTTTTAATCGCATATATTTTTTACCTGCTTTTACCAGTATTGCATTATTATTATGTATGCTACTTTGAAAGCAGATGTGTTTTTTTAATTGTTTTTCTATTCGCATTTCAATGTATTAAATTGTTTGCCTACATGTAAATTTGTTTTTAATACTTTAAAAAGGTGAAAACTGTACATGTTTTTGCATACTTTATAGAGGTTATTGACTATTTAATAATTATCTAATTTAATGAATTATTAGAGAATAACAGATCTCTCCTGATATCGCTTTGGGATGGATATGAGTAGGAAACAATCAACCAGAAGCTGAGATTATAATTAATACATTTATAAGTAAAAGGGAGATATAATAAATATATTAAATCATTTGAAATTTATGAATTTAATTTTTCAGCGCACAGAAGCAGAAAAATACAACAACAAATCGTGTTCATTTAACATTTCAAATCATATTATTTTTTTAAAAAAAGAATGATGGAACAGATGAATAATATTATAACCTAGCCATGAACTGAAATAAAATTATCTATAAATTAATAGGTGACTAAATTTTACAGAACAAAAATAATCTGTATATACAGAGACAAGAGAAGAATTCTATAGCAACACTGCCCTGTTTTATTGTTTTATGATTCTTTGTGAATAGATAGAGAAATCTGCATCAAATGTTTAAATGTCCGAATTTTTATAAGAGAAGCCATATATTATATATACGATATATTTAAAATTATGTATAACATAAAAAATCTTATAAAGTTTCATAAGTTTTAATAGAATACTAGAAATTAATCAAGGATTGCAAGTACTGAAACATTAGCCAAATCCAAAATCGAATCCTCACCATAATCGTTAACTGGAAATAATTTTTGACATTCTTTAGTTGTATATAATCAAATAAATCAAAATTTTCCAAGTTTCAATTCTGCCAAAAAATGTAAATACAGCGAGATTTTCTTATTCTGAAACTATGCTATGGATTTGATTTTTAGATTGTTGAATTCCATATATGCATTTAAAGTGACTTTATAAAAATCCAACAACTTTGATATCTTAAATCGATCCGTCTCATATGTTATATTTTTAACAAGTTAAGGACTAAAAAAAATTCTGAAAGTGAGCAGAAATCTCATGATACAAATAAACATCATGAAGCAATAAAAATAAAATCTTTGTATTTATATTAAATCATAATAAGAGATTATTGTTCAAATATATGCACCACTTAACGACGTAGTTTTATCAACTTTAAATATCTATGAATATTTCTCCGTTAAATGGAAATTAGCAATGCGGATAATAACAACATATATGTTATCTATTATAGAGAATAAACCATTACCTTTCGCCTTATAAACATTTGTCTGAAGCCACAACAATTGCCTTATATTATTAAATAGTTTAAAATAGTTTATTTGAAATTAACTAACTAGCTTGAGCTATCCACAAATTAGGAAAATACAACCATGAACTGGTTATTACTGCGAGTTGAAAGGCACGAAGTTAAAGCCAGAAGCACAACCGACGGCATCTCTTCACATCAATTCCTGCCTCATTTCTGAGTTAACGATATAGATCTGGACAAATCCTGTCTTTTTCAGCAGTTTCTAACTGTCTAGCTGCTCTGATGATTTTAATCACGCACAAGGTGATTGATACTTGCAATGAGAGATATGAGAAGCGAATTATGAGCGGACTTGATTAAAAATCAGTATTTAAGTAATATAAAGAATGACGAAAATAACTATACATTTTCTCCAACTATTTATACTATTTATTTAAGTGTAATGCGGCAATGAAACATGATGGCATATGGAGAGACTCTTTTAAAGTAATTTAAGATAATTTCAGTGACGTTAATGAGTTCCAAAGTAAGGTACAAGATCATATATTTTACCCTTTTCAGTTGAAAATGGTAACAACGACCATTTAGTAAAATAGGATTTTTGTAGTACTAGGGAATGTTCGAAGTGAAATATAAGCTTCACAGACTATGAGAAAATAATATAGTTCTTAAAAAGTCTGAAGAATGATACAGGAAAATAATCTTTTTAAAATCGATAAAACATATACCGTTTTTTAAACATTGCTATTTGGTGAGAAACAAAAGTTCAATGTAATATGCGAAAAATAGATACGCGGTCAGTTCATGAAATGGGTGTTTTAATTGCTGAAACTGCTAAATTACATGCTTAACAGTTTATTGAACTGAAAATAAAGAGTTAAAAGGATTTAAATGTTAATTACCTAATAGCTTGGCATAATCATATAAAAACATGTCTAATTTTCTTTGATTGTTGATGGTATTTGCATAAAATTACTTTTTTAATGAGATAGACTATATTTGTGTTTAAATATTCTTTCTTGTCTAAAAATATGAAATTTATTTAATACATTAGTTTCGTTACACAAAGTTCAGCATTCTGCATTAATAATAAATTTACAATATGTGTTTGAATGCTGAATCAATATTTTTAGAAGATTTGGCGCTAGGATTTCCTGGAAAACTCTTTATCAATTTTTTCGTAGAAATTCTTATTTTAATCAATTTTATCATACATTAATATCATGTTTAAGATATAACTTAGGTATAACTAATGTAATAAAGTGGTTGTGTGACGTAATGCAATATTTCAAATTATTTTAAAATTTAGTACTTAAAAAATAAGATTTATCTGACAGAAAGTATAAAAAATTTTATTCAATGAATAATTTTTAGCTTATATTTGAAATGATTTCATTCAAATTTTTAAATCATATTTTCATATTATACTTTCATGAATTCATATTTTTATTGACTGAGAAATAAAATCGATATAGTTTTGACAGATATTTCAATGGATTTCATTTAAAAGTCATACTAATTACAAAAAAGCGAAATGCTGCATTAAAAAACTAATTATAAATTCCACCATAATCCATTAACTTGGTTATTTTTAAGTGCATACTTTAGAAGTATCCAATTAATGGCTTTACTGTCTCGTATTGTACTTGAAAAAAATCATCACTTTAATGGAGAAAAAATATTTTCTTCATTCATCTCACAATCTTTTTTTCAAAAAATAAAATAATAATGTAATTCTCTTTTAAGAGGAGGATAAACATGTGGATCCAATTTCTAACATAGAAAAACCATTTTTCTTTTCATTCTGCGAAATTTTCAAAAAATAATAAAATATTTTTTAGATATTTAAATGGTAATAAAAAGCAATTAAAACTACTTATTTTATTTTAATAGTTTTTATGCATATTCTTCAAGCAAATTCATTTTTACGTCTTTCTCAATAGATTTGTTTTCAAGATTTTGGTATCTCATTAATTTCCATTCTTTTATATTTTATGCTCAATTAAAATTTCTCTATAAAATGAATAAAATATTATCACGTCTCTTTCTTTGAATTTGAGCATGTTTATTAATTGATGTTTAAAATCAGAAATTTCTATTAATATAAAAATTGTATAGAAAAGTTTTTATTTTGACTTTCATGCAATTTTTTTACATTGCATTTGATACTTGCTTCAAAAAACGTAATTTTTTTGAGAATTAGATTTGATTTGAGAATTAGATCCCTTATACAAAATATGCAGAAAGGAGTCATAATTATTTTCAGAAATTTAAAATTTGTGATCTTGATTTATCGCCACAAAGATCAATTAAAATTAATGATACTTGGTTTCAGTACTTTGCAATAAAATTCGGGATGAAATGGATAACTTATAGATATATTGTTTTTCCTTGTATATATTTGTAAAAACAAAATATGCTATAAAAATAAATTTTGAGTAGATGTTGAGTACATTGTATTACAAATTTGCTAGGAATATAACTATATAGGTCAGAGGTATATTAACTATTTATTTAATGTATAAGCATATACAAGGTGGGCAAAAAGTCAGAAAACATTAAAAATTGATAAAACCCGAAAAAAACCCAAAATAATAAATGAAAAAAAAATGGTTTGCAGGTTTAGCATTGATAGGTCACGGGTTTTTTTAAGATAAGAATAAAAAAATAATTAAAATAAAAACAGCCGAAAGATGGCACTGGTAGGAAGGATTTAATTGGCTGTATGCAAATGAGACTGGCGATTTTAAATATTCACTCTCTTGATCCAGAACCAGTTCTGCGTTGCATGTCATGTATGTGAACAAGGATGCTGAGGGGAAAAGAAAAAGCTTTGATGATAAAGCTTTTTTAAATGAACCAGGAATCAACGACTGTTTCACTGCGAAAATTTCAGAAAAATGTGAAAACTGAAAAAAGGACTTGAATAGCAGCAGGCCCCATTCAGCGATTTGAGGAAACTGGATCGTGTAAGGTCCGGACAATCAAATCTAAGGCAGACTCGCTCAGCAAGCGTTGCAGCCAAAATGGAAACATTAGCATCAGAATCTAAATGTGGAAATGTTATATAAATGTGGAACACATATTGCTATAATAAATTATTTGTAACATTATTTTTGTTATTTTTCTGTTTTTTTCTTTCACTTTTGTACAGAACGCCACATATAGGCTACTTTTTGACTTTTTTTCTTACATTAAAAAAATCTTCGATGCTAAACCTGCAAGCCATTTTTTATTTTTCTTAATTTTCTGAGTTTTATAATTTTTTAAAGTCTTTACGGACTTTTCATCCACTCTATATACTACAAGACAATTGCTTATTAATTCAGAAGAATCAGATTTTATACTTAGTATCAACAATATTTTATTTTCAAAATGAATTATTTGAAAGCCAATTTTAAAATATATATTCATTTTCGGTTGCAAATAATTATTTTTTGGCTATGAATTCAAAGAGACTGAGATGATAACTGCTTGATTTTATGTGAAACTATTCCTTGGTTTTTGATGTGACTAGACTTACTATTCTCTAATATTTCATGTAGATTTTACTTTTGACTATGTTTCAAAGTAACACAGAGAGTCCAGGACAGAGTAATTTATAGAGAATGATAGTAATATGTGTAGCTAAGTATGGAGATTCATATTTTTACTTACAAACTTCCCAAATTCAAGATGCATACTTTCCCCAAAAGTCTTGAGCATCTCCAAATTAAAAAATAAAGGATGTTGGAATAATCTGTATTTAATAAATAAATATCTTGAAAATAGCTTTTATGAAAACACTTACAGTGGTAAAATAAAAAGTGTAAGTTATTTTAATTATATTTCTTATGTTTCAATTTATAATTCATTTTTAAAAATATAATTCAATAGTTAAATAATATTATATAAAAAATAAAAATAATTAATTTGTTTATACACAATTCATTTCAGAAATATTAATATATTGTCATGGAGAACATTAAAAGAATCAAAATTGTAAAGCTTCATTGCATTAGTGCCTTGATTGAAATATATATTAAGAAAATTTAACATTATAAACTTAAAATATGATAAATTAAATTAAATAGTCTTAAAATAATATATATAAATACCATCATTTATGTTAAAAGAAGGTAATCTTAAACTATATTCTTTATTAAGAAGTTCCATACAAAAATTGTAATTCTTTATTTTAAAGAAAAGAAAAATAGTTATATTTATATATATGAATCTGTACAATCCATTCTGTTAATGCGTTACTAAGACTCAAAACTGTTCGAAATGCTGGTATTTTATCGTATCTGATCAAAGAACCCAACAGTTAGGAAATTTAATGTGACAGTATATTAATTCTTAAAATAAGCGAAAGATTATTATAGAAAAATAGGTATACATAGCGAAACAAGCAAATTTAATTCAAATACAAGCAAATTTTTCAAAAAAAAATGATTTTGTTTTTAGAAAGTGATATACAGATCTAGTAAATTGAACTTTTACTTAAAAATGAAATCATATGATCCAGTACTTATATACTTAACGTTTTTTATGTAGATTCCATAATATATGAATACATAAAATAGCTATCTTCGCTATTTGTCATGGAGAATATCCAATGCTTTCACTATAATTGCACCAGGAAAATGAAAGAAGTAATCCATTGATAAGCTGATGTAATATTATATCAGTCTTAATATAAATAAATGCTTGGAAAGACAAATGAATGAGGATGAAGATAAATTATTATTTCTAATAATTATAACACAACAAGATAGATGTGATGAAATAAGATTATGATAACAAATGATAATAGGTAACATGTAAGATTTTTCTTACATGTTCTGTTGATTGCGAAATATTATTATCATAATCTCCAATACCAAGCATCTGTCTTAAAATATATTCACTAATCATTATCAGTAGTTAAAAGGAAAAAAACCCTTTTTGATCAATTCCTTTTAACTTCCAGAGAAATGTAATAAGTGTCAATATTTGATCTTGAAAAAGGCATCATTATCGTAAAATTATGTATACCGAAATATACAGACAGACAACAGAATTAAAAAGAAGATTCGTGATTATTTTTTTAAAATAAATTCTTAATACATCTAATTTAATAGAGTTAGATTACATTTATTTTTCCATTAACAAATAGTTGGGCAAACATTGTATAAAAACTTCACCATTCTGATTTATTTTTAATATTTTCATGCTGACATTAAATATTTTTTTAGATGAAATTTTGAAAAAAAAATGAGCAGGAATTTCGGAAAAACGCACGAACAAACACTGGTATAAAGTATTTTATTCATATATTTTGTTTATAAGAGTAACACGTACGTTCTATTTTTATGTATATTTTATTTTAAATATTGATATTATTAAAATAATGAGAATATAGTTGAAAAAAATAAGAAATAATTACGCCCACATTTAAAGAAATAGAAATGAAAAGTCTTCATTTGATCAAAAGATCAATGTTATAAATATTTAATATTCTTTATCGGTTGCCAATTTTTCAGTAATTAACAAATTACCCGACAGTGAGAAAATACGCTGAAGATCCATTAAATGCTTCAAATGCATCCATTATGATAATATTTATTATAATGATATAGTAATAAAGATTATAATTCATTTTTGTGAAAGACATAATTTAGTATAAATATTTAGCAATCCACATGTAGAACAAACAGCATGTTGCGTTGCATTGCATTATCCCACCGTCATTTTCTTCCTCTGGTTTAGTATTAAAAGGCTGCTTCCCAATATGGATGCATAGATGTGGATTTTATTTTTTAAACGACAAAACAAATAACAAAGAAAAGGCACAATATGAAAATTCCATACACAAAACATACAAAAACCAATAAATGACACAGGAACAGCAAAACAGTAATTAAAAAAACGTTAAAAAAATAAAATTACATTGTAGGTAATTAGAAGCATGGTACTATTTTCAATGCTTGGATCTGAAAGCTAATATGAAAGAAATCGTGCTCGTTGGCGCTTCTCTAAATGATCTCTCTACTCACACGTGAGTCACATTAGAAGTCAGAAGTTCTTCATAAATTGTGATGATTTTTTAAATCATTGTAGTTTATTTTCTATTGTAGCTCTTAAAAAAATCCTCTGGACTGTTAGTGAAAATTTTATTGTATTGTTCATTGGAAGAATATTTACCACAAGAGCAGTTATGATTTGTACGGATGTTGAAATGGTTTAAATATGAATTCTTCTAAATCATAAACTTCAAAAGTAAACTTTAATATCAAAATATTTCTATATTTAATCAGAATTTTAAGAGTCAAGTTCACGCGCATGCGCAGATATCATTCCTATACAAAGCATTGTAATTTAGACTCGATTGTCACCTTGTTTAAAACTTTTATTGGATAGTCATAATTGGAATCTTAGACCCTTTAGTCGCTCTCAGTATGTGAGGCTTGGTGGCTAGATCGGCATGGTGCGTCATCCCATTTTGGAGGTCTTCAGTTCGGTTCTTGAATCCGACCAATTTTATATATTTTTCTTTTTCTAAGATTTATTTTAGCTATTTTTCTCAATTATTCCCAGAGTTAATATGAATTACTGGAAATCGTAGACCTCTGAAATGAAATTTAATTTCAATATATTTTTATGTTTAATCGAAATTTAAAAAGTCAAGTTCTCGTACATGAATTCATTCGTATACAAAGCATTGTGTTTTTAAACCAGAGTGACACCTTGCTGAAAACTTTTATTGTATAGTCATAACAAGAATCTTAGAACCTTCAGATGCGGTCGGGATACGAGGCTTGGTGGCTAGATCGGCAGGGCGTGTCATTCGGTCTTGGTGGTGTTCAGTTCGAGTTTCGAATCCGATCAATATTTTTATATATATTTCTTTTTTTTAAATTTATTTTAGCTATCTTTCTCCATTATTCCTATAGTTACTATGAATTATTCCAAATGATATATTTCAAATATAAATTTAATTTCAAAATATTTCTATATTTTATCTATATTTTATGAAACAAGTTCACGCACATGCGCATAATTTATTCGTATACAAAGCATTGGCCTTTTGATCATATTGACACTTTGCGTAAAACTTTTATTAGATAGTCATAATGAGAATCTTAGACATGGTAAAACCATGGAATTCAAATTGATTTTTTTGCTATTTAAATTTACAACATTCAGTAGATCTATGGATTTATTAGAAAATAAAATTTACTGATTATTAAAACTACCACAGAATTCTTATATAAATATATTGACATCCCCAAAAAGAATGCGTACATTTGGTTCAACATAAGGAGACATTTTTTAAATATTTTTTCATGCAAAAAATAAAACATATCAGTAAGAACAAGCTCTTTTATGCCAAACATTCATTTTTGATACTTATTAATAATAACTCTAACAAGAAATATTTTAATTGTTAATGACTTTCAAGCAAATTCACGATGCTACTTCAATTTTATACTATTATAAGAGAAATAATTTGAAATCTCGTTATTTACCAAAAAATAATGAGCATGAACAGTTCTGAGAAATGAATCTGACTTCAGTTATTAAAGGAAATATGATGATTCTAAAGCACTAAATACATCACTTGGAGTTTTTGACTGAAAATTTTAATAATTGGAGTTGCATTCAATTGGTCTTACAATGGTTTAAAGATGCCTTTTTTAAATATAATTCCTCCTTCTTATGAATAGGAATATCTTCATTAGACGATTCATGCGAGTCAATTTAAGATTACATTTGGTAAATTTAATTTGTAACATTAAATTTCATTCATATTTCGGATTATTATTTAAGATGGAACAAAAGAACGAATCATATAATTTTTTTCTGAAAAGTTTTGAATATTGGAAATGTATTTTGGTTGCATTTCTACTATTTAATGAGCATTGTTAACCGCAAAACACGACTTGCCTTAATTAATGACCTTATATACTAAATGGTTGAATGGCGATAAATTTCAACCTTCCGTTTAAAAACATTTTCTCCAATTTTTATTACTTAATTTCAATTTGCTCTATTTATTTTTGCTTATATCAAATGCAATAATTCTTTAAAAAGGACTTTATATTATGCCTAGAAAGTGCACAATTAAGTGTAGAAAATGGAACTATTCATGAAAGAATTGAAAAATATTTTTGCGCTCTTACAGAGATATACATTCAAATGATACACATTCAATGATTCTTTGATAAACATTCAAATCATACAAAATCAAGTAATGAAATAGAAAACATATTTCTTTAATAACATAAAGCTGTACAAATTATAGTTTAAATAACAAAAAAAATGTATAAAGGAGCTGTTTGTATTTCTACTTATTTAATTTAGAAATTCATTTTAATTGTAAAGGACTTATAACATTAAATCGTTATTTGATTTATTTGATAATAGGCATAAGATTTCAATGCCAATAAAATTAAAAATATTTAGTTATATTTTGGTTAACTTTTCTACAAATTTCTTCTACATATAATAACATCCCTGATTATTTCAAATTCCTGGACCATCTTCCGTTTATACTTGAATCTGTGTATGTGCTTTTTACATGCATTTTTTTTTCAAATGATGTTATTTCCTACATGTACTTTGTGATTGATGAAACTATTTTTCACCAAGAGAAAAAGAATCCAATTACTTTTGCTATAGGATAAAATACAAGTAATTCAAAATAGCAATCTAGCAAAATAACAATGCAAATTTTAAGCAGACAGCCAAGAAATTGCAGAAAAGGAGTCCTTGAGATCAGTACAATGAACACGTAATTCAAGAGAAAGGTCATGTGTATGCAAATATCAGGAACAAAACGTCACAGGCGACGTGAGCGTACGCAAAACACGTGCGGAAGGCGCGCGCAGATCAACACTACAATAAAAGGAAGGATGGAGACGCATTAAAGACATTCTCTGCAAGTGCACGTGAGTTAATTCGTGAAATATGGCTAGCAGAAATCGAAATATGGCTAGCAGAAATCACCTGGACGATTTCACACGAGGAAGAATGATCGGAAAGCTGGAGGAGGGGCGTAGTGTGACCAGTGTAGCTGAAGAGATCGGAATCAACAATAGTGTCGTTTCGCTCGCTTGGAAAGCCTTCCAAACCACAGCTGTGAGAAAAGTTGGTGGTGGCCGCCCCAGGAAAACAACTGCAGTGGATGACCGATATAGCGTCTTGCAGGCGAAAAGAACCCGAAACGTCATAAAGCGCCATTGCTCAGCAACTATGTGCAGCAACAAGTGACGCGTTTTACTGTGTCCAGACGCCTTCACAAAGGTGTCCTATTCGCCCGCTGTCCTGAACGCTGCATCCCTTTGACAGTTTCCCACCGGCGGCAACGTTTAGAGTGGTGCAGGAAGCACAAAAACTGGACTTCTCATCAATGGAGTCGTGTCGTCTTTACAGATGAGAGTCGTTTTAGTACTACAAGCGATTCCCAACTCCAGTTTATTTGGAGAGAGATCGGGACACGGTTTCATCCCAGTAACATCACGGAAAGAGACCGTTTCGGTGGTCCTGGAGTTGTCGTCTGGGGAGACATTATGATGAAAGGGCCGATTGAGCTCCAAGTTTTCGATAGAGATTCTGTTAACTGGAGATCGCTATTGTGAGGAGGTGATCCTTCCCCATGTGCGTCTTTTCCGAGATGCCATTGGATCAGACTTCGTTTTCATGGATGACAATGCACGGCCTCGGAGGAGCTGTTGAGGAACTCCTGGAAAGTGAAGATATCACTCGAATGGATTGGCTGGCGTGCTCCCCTGATTTAAATCCGATAGAACATGTGTGGGATGCTTTGGGGAGACGCCTTGCGGCACGATTATATCCTCCTGAGAACACCCGACAACTTAAACAGAGGCAGATTGAGGAATGGGCAATCTTACCTCAAGAACTGTTGGACAATCTGGTGCTGAGTATGGGGAGACGGTGCGAAGCAACCATTGCAGTAAGAGGA
>JAPMOR010103888.1:70080-80283 GCA_026543865.1 Argiope aurantia | reverse complement strand
ATATATATATATATATATATATATGCAACTAAACAAAATAATTATTCACATTTTTTATAAACATAAATCTCCAACATATTTTCACAATCAATTTTATAATTGATTATACAAATACACTGATATTGACTCATTTAAACTTCCAGTTCAATCCATATCTATTTCAACTAAAACTCTTTTGAAATGCTTATGAGAAACCACAGTAATAAGTTATTTCATCGATATTTTATGGTTTTTCTATTAAGGATATTTTGTTAATCTTAATGGCAAAATTTCAAAAAAGAATTATTTCCTGAAAAATATTTTTTTTTATTTATATATTATGAATATTTTTTTCGAATTGTATCAATATTTCATTTGGATAATAATAATATATGATTTTGTTTCATCTTATCTGTACTAACATATTGCATTGAATGTTACTAATTATGCGAGAAAGGATAATAAGAGCTTCTTGTAAAGTATTCAGTTAGGTAATAAATAAATTCGCACGAAATTAATAACACTGATAAACTCAAGCCTCTTCAGAAAATTTGGAAACATGTCTAAAAATTCAACCAAAACTTTTTTAACAATATGGAAATGATATAATAGAAGAACAATTAATTTTCTAAGGACTGCAAACAGTATATGTAAGATAAAACATCAAAATACGGGATCAAAATATTTATTTGTGTGATAATATAAATTTATTATTTTTAAAGCAATACATTTATACTAGAAAGGAGTCCAAGTAAAATTTAGAAAGAAATCAAGTCATGCAAACTATAAGTGATCTAATGCACAAGCCTAGAATGTATAATATTTCTATTTATGTCAATTGGGCCAGTTTCTTCAAAAATTAAATAAATTATTAATATGCCCAAGTACTATAAAAAATAATTTAGAATTTCCTATTCCAGTAACAAATCAACAAATCCTTAACTCATGTTTCTACTTTGCCAATGACACAACTGATGTGTATTACATTTAAAAATTCGAGTAAGTGGTCTCCATGAAAGTTTCTTCCAATAAGCATTTCCCAATAAAGATTTTATCCTGCACCTAACGTATAAAATTATCAATCTTGGATAAGGATGAGGATCCATGCATAGCATTGGTAAAAAATAAATATGAAATATGGATTTTGACGTACATTTAACATTTCTACTGAATATATTATAAAAATATGCATTCTGGATCCTTTCCTTTCCACCCGATTGAAGCCGGATTTCGACATGAATTACAGCCATTGTTACAAGGTCACATAACGAATTTCAATGTTTTAATTCATTGCATTTGTGACTTATTGTGTTTACAAGCATGCGGAAGTTCAGACTGCAGATAGTCAACTACTTGATGGATTTGTTCCTAATTTGATAAAAATCCACAAATAAAATACTAAACTTATGTATCGAATTTTCTGTATATAGTTCTTTAAGGTTTTTTAGTTATCATATGCTCTCATACTTATCCAGATTTTCTTTGATTGTATTTTGTCCGAAATTTTGATATATATTTGGTGCGTAGTTCACTTGCCAGATTTCATCCATATAAATCAAAGCATTTTTCAGTTATCGTGTTCCCAGATGGAGGCAAGACAAACAGCCATAATGGGTATAATCTGCTTTTTGGACTGAAATATTTAGATTCGACAAAATCTCGAGTTTGATTATTTTTTCACGATGACAACCCTCCCTGTATATTTTAAAATGGGAATTCTGAAATAATATTAAAAAGAGTTAGGTTTCACCTTCTATCATATGTTTCCTTTATATTTGGTAGTTAATAAATATTTTAAAGTCCTTTTGTGTTTTAATAGTTCTTTTAAATTGAAAATAAGGTTTAATTGGTTTGAATTTTGTATTGCCAATGTTGTATATTTTTAATGTATTTCGGTTAGTAAAAAGAATATTAAAATATATAAATATGTATGTTAAGATACTAGACTTGTATGTCGGGATAGTTTGGTTGGTAGGACGTTGGATTCGCGTCAATTAGGTTCCGAGTAAGAACCCTACCGGCCGAAGACTCCCCGCGTGCGTGGTGACTGAGGCGCGTATAAATCTGTCGTGGTCACAAAGTCCCCCATATCGAGAGTAATACCATTGTGGGTACTGGATCAGGATTGATTGTTCTCTGATTCAGGTCTGAATTACGATCTGTGAATGAAGTCCGTGTTTGAAGTGAAATCCGTCGTTCTCTTGGCCCTAGATAGCGCTACTGAAAAAACAAGAGACCTACCTTTGGCTTAAACCATAAATGACTTCTTAAATTCAGTGGGCTTGTCTTGACAAGAGGCATTAGAAACAACAATATATGCATGTATACATACATATGTTTTAATATGTATGTTTAAATATGTTAAAATAAATCTGTTTTATAAAAGTTAAATGTTTGCGATTTTGTAGAAATGAAGAGATAATTACTATAAATTGAAATGTATATTGATTATACGTTCAAAAATAAAAATTTCTATATAAATTCATTTTTTATAGTTTTTTTATAGTCTATGTTTAAAATTACTGAATTGAATCAATTCGAAATATGATACAATATATTATATTCCAAATTTACACTTTAAATAGATGGAATCATATTCGCACAATATAATTTTGTATTTGTGTGGAGATTTGAAATAAAGAATTTCCTATGTTAATAACGCCACTGCTTTTTCGTTTGTATCATCCACAAGGAAAATTATGACATCGACTGATGAGGAAGTCGTTTGTTTTACTTCATTAATTATGCTGAGTAAAAGTGCTTTTGTGCGAGGTTAATCACCTCATATTTCTATTTTAAACGAAAAGCACTAGGTCAAGCACTTTAGAGGTCATAATTACACTTGCAGCTAAAACATTTTGATTTATTGCACGACGGTTTTCTTTTCTACAAAGCATGCTTGTATTTCAGTTCTGGCATTGCATTTATTCCCTTGTCAGTACTTCTGTAAGAGATAATAGCCTTTTCACTGAATTAGTTAAATTTTAATATTATTTGTTCTATTTGACAAGATTTCAGTGTTTGTTTTAATTAAAGAAAATCTTTTAAATGATGGAAATGGGAATCTAAAGAATTAATTTTCAAGCAAGTAATTGAAGAAAAAGGCAGTGCATTTGAGGTGTTTTCATTTTTGTATATTTATTTAAAAATCAATTTTATCCTGATGTATAGTCAGTGCATTTTCTGTAGGCGGTTGAAGGTTACATTTTCTACGTCGTTACTGGTTATTTGCCTCGCAACGCTGAGGCAGACAAGTGTCACTCTTTTTTTTTTTTTTTTTTTACTTAGCTGCTAAGGTATTCCGAAGGTATGGTATTCCCGAAACGTACTGGCGCGGAAAAAAATAAGCTTTGTCAAAACCATGGCAATGGAGAAGAAAGAGTGAAGAATATGAATAACGAGTGTCCTTGAAACTCGTTACATAGTTTTATGAGAAAACACAAGGATTGGCCAAAAAATGGAGTTTCTGTTAGAATAAAAAAAAAATCTTATTTTTTCTCTAGTTAGGAATAACATTTGTAAAATAACTGACTTCCTTTTATGTATTTTTCAGCTCTTAATAAATATTTTGTTCCATTCCTGCTTTCTATATAGTATGACTTAAATGTTTTTTTTTCAAAATGTTACTCTATTTAATGAATTTTTAAATATTATCTTAAATTACCAAAAAATAGGCAATTTTAACAAAATTTTATATACGAGAACAGTTACCATATAAGACACATATTAATAGTTCTTGCACATATTAATAGGATTATTTCCATGGTATAAATATATTTGAAGAAATAACTTAAAAAAAAGAACTGATTTTCAGAACTTTCCTAGTTGTTAGAATTTTCAAAATAACAAATTTTGTTAAGGCAAGAATGGAAAATCTTTTAAAGTTAAAATACCTCTGAAAAAATAAGGAGATTTGAAGAACAGTAATTGCAAAATTAAAGTAAAATTAAGAACTTGCAATATGAATAAAAAAGCAAATGCTTTATAAAGTAAAACTTGCAGCCAATTCTAAGAAAAATGTTTCACCAACGAAGATATATTCATATCCTTTATTTAAACAATAATTAATATGTGTATAATATGAAACTATCATGACAATATAATGATTCATTATATCGAAAACACAAATTTAGCAGAAAGTAGTTTAAATGAATGGTACAGAAAAAGTTGTTTAATTATTAGTTTCATTTTCAGTATAATAACTGAAAATTTTGAGGCAAATCACAAAATAATTAAGTGATTTGTTTTTAGGTAAAAATCATACGACAATGATATGAATTGACTTAGTTTAAAATTCAACTTTTGATATTTTAATTTTGAGTAAAAATCATTCTGATGAGAAAATATTTCTGGAATATATAGCAGAAAACATCAAATTCTTATTTAACTCCTAATTAATTGACATTTGAACTAACTTTTGTTTTAAATGATGATAAATATCGGTAATAACAAATATGTCGATTTAAAAGACTGCATGTTCCATTCTAAGAAACTCAAAGTAAAGAAGACTGACGTTGAGCACTTGTTCTAACCAATAAATATTCTAGTGATGAATTTAAAATATATTTATACAACGTTTGCATTTTTTGCACTTTCCCTTAAATTGGTCTGTGTCTTATTTTACCCTTTTCTGGAGAGAAGTGGTGTGTCAGACCACTGAGGATAGGCTTTCGGTAACCCCTAGTCTATTTTTACATCAATCGAATGGATTGACAATGTACTTTTCGGTTTCGTGACCTTCACTACACGTGCACTATTTCAACCAGTTTCAGCTGATAGTTTTTCAAATACTTCAGCTATTTCTTTGCGCGATGTCTGTGAGACCGCATGCCTCTTGTAGTGTTCTAGTATTAGACAAGGCTTAGCAGATGGCTCTAAGGCTTGGTCCTTGAAATATCATCCAAATTAATGATTATGAAGCAAAACTCAAGAGACTTCTAAATGAAGCAGAAAGCGATTTTAGTGATGAGGATAATTGTACTGAAGATATTTTCGATGAAAGCTCGCATTGATCTGATTCTGATTTGCATGTTAAAATACATTTAATTTATCTAATGAAAATGTATTTTGGAAATACCAAGTTATTAATATATCAAGAGAAGTATTTAAAGAATTTATGGGCTGATTTTTAATTATGTGCATTAAAAAAGTACAAGTAGTTACCCGGTATGCTTAAAATGCCTTGGAATAATTGTATATAAATGATACCAATAAAAAAAGGGTCAATTTTAACCACTGTCCATCTTTCTATTATTCATATAATTGTTGGGTTTCCCATTATATTGCTTTCTATATATTTCTATATATCAAAATAAATATGATTTAAAAAATAAAAAGTAGTGAGTTTTTACAAAAAATATTATTTGTCGTAATATGCATTAGGTTGTTCGGAAAGTAATTTCGTTTTTTCCCGACAGAGGATTTAACTGTATTTTTTTGCACCCAACTTCACATTTAAGCCGCATAGTTTTTATATGCTTTGAGAGCTCATATAGCAAGGCTTGTGTGTGAAAAATTCCAATTAATTCTACGCAGTAGTTTTTGGTTGGTGCCCTTTTAAATATGGAGAGCGATAAGCAGCATTTCCGACATATCTTACTGTTTTACTACAGAAAGGGTAAAAATGCTGTTCAAGCCAGAAAGAAATGGACCGATGTGTATGAAGAAGGTGTGTTGACAGTACGCCAGTGCCAGAACTGGTTCGCTAAATTTTTTAGACGGTAAAACCTTCACCTCAAATGAGGAGGTCAAAAACCACCTCTATCAGTTTTTTGGCAGCAAAGACCAAATATTTTATGAGCGTGGAATTATGCTACTACCAGAAAGAAGGCAAAAGGTGTTAGACCAGAACGGCCAATATATAATTTAATAAAATATTTGGTAATTATACGAAAACTGTCTTTCATTTCCACAAAAAAAAAAAAAAAAAAAAAAAAAAAACCACGAAATTACTTTCCGAACAACGCAATAATTTGAGAAGAAAATGTATGTTCCAACGCATTTGCTTTCTTCAATGATAATATATTTCGAAAAATTTCTAAAACGTATTTATATATCAAGAAAAATATCAACAGAATATATTGGCAGATTTTAATTCTAATACTTTTATTAAACAATTCACTTTGAGTGTAAAGAAAATGCGTTCTCGTAGACCGCACCTCCCCAGTTAAGTCCTAATTTTTCCTCCCCAGTTAAGGGTTAAAATTTGGAATTTTATAAATGATTTTATATCTACTTCTTCATGTACCAATGATATTAGACTTTGTTCGCCTGTTTGCTTTGGGTGATTATTTGATATCATTTTTTGAAAAAATGATAATTCCTTTCAATTTACATACATAGTTTCTTTTTGAATTATCAAAAATAAAAATTATTTTTATAATCTATAAAATTTCTTATAACGGATTATAAGTTGCAGAATAAAAAGTGTATTTTTATTAAAAATAAAATAGACTCATCTTCAGCGTAGAAATAAAGAAGTTGTAAAAACTTTTTTGTGTTACATTTAAACAAATACAAATAGGTATATCACTTCAAAATTTGTCATAATGACATATCATTAACTAGCCGCCTTTGGCGACCAGCCAGTTCACTAGTATTACCGCTTTCTACAATTTTCAATTAAATATTTTAAGTAACTGGTCTTTTAATAGATTCTCAAACAAAGCATTTTTAATCTTCAAATTTGATAGTCATACCAAACTTATACTGTTGATTAGATCGTTTCTTTCAATTTACTATATAAATTTTGCTAATTTGTTGTCATTTCCTGTAAAACTTCAACTTTAATTTAAAGTGGAAATGATGAAATTGCAATTAATATAAAGATATTTTATAATAAAACCAAGCATTTTATTTTATTTATCACCTTTATTGTTATTTATTTATTATTATTGAATATGAGTATTGCAAACAGAATCGCTCGGTATTTAAGTCTTATGAGAACTACAAAATATTTTTCATAATTTATGTAATATCTCAAAGAATAATTCCACAAAAATTTCTGACATTCAGCATAAAATTCAGTTTTTAGTTTTGCTTTCAAAAGGATTGAAATGACATAAATAATAATATTTTGTTCCGGGCTATAAATATATTTCAAAAATTATGAAGTCTAAATTTAATGCAGTAAGGTATCATATTCTGAGAAATATTCTGGACACACCAAATTTTAAATAAATGAATGTTCCTATTAACTGAGATTAACTGAGACTTATTTATGAAGTTTTAAATGTTAAAAATTTAGAAAAACTCAACATTTTCATAATCTTAGTCCAATTAATCTTGAGAAACCTTCGCCCTGATTGGCGTACTTTCTTTGAAACGATCGATGGAAAATCTAAAATTATCCTTTTTTTATTCAATAGTGATATTCAAATTTTCATAAATCAGTCAGTTTAAGTGATTGATTTAGTTGATTGGAAATTAACTCTTTTTATTTAAAATATTAGTATTCCAAGAACATTTTCTTAAAAGTGATTTCCACAGCAAAACCTTTATGTAAAATCAAAAATTTGTTATTTAGTAGAGCATTTATTGAATCAATTTCCATAAAATATAATCATTTGCCATTTAGACCATTTTAGCAGATATGTGTCTTACTAAAGGTTTACAAATTAGCTGTGTGGCCCTGATTTGAATAGATATCCTGTTCATATCAAACAAAACTTGCCTTAAAATAAAACGGATTTAATTGATTAACAATATAGAGAGTGTAAAAGATCATAAAATAATTTTTCTTGAATTTATTTTTCAGAAAAAAAATATTTCATATTTGTTTCATTTCCTACAAACACGTGCCGAAAATTATAATTTTGCAGATTTCATTTCCAAAAAGATTTAATTTATTTTTAATTGGAGCTTTAATCAATGTGATGGCAATACTTTGAAAAAAGCTAATTTTTTTCCCAATAATACGAAACGTGCTCGTGCAGCATAAATTTTATTTTTATTTTGTACGAAAAAATTGTTGAAAAATATTGTTAAAATATTTATTTAAAAATTCATTAAAAATTGAAATTTAATTCTAGTGTTAAAACTTTGGTATCATTTAAAAGATAAATTTTTGATCTTTAACTTGATGTAAAAATCTTTTTTGTGCTGTAATATTTTCGGAAGTTATAACAGAAACACGCCGAAATTTCGCTTAATTTTTAAATAAATAAAATTGTAATTACAAATTCGAAAAAATAATCCCCAGTTGCACATTCCGGACCTCCAAGGTATATACGTGCCATAACTGGTAGCTCTAGGTTGAATGGTTTGGCCTGCAGAGCGCCAACACACACACACACACATTGAGTTGTATTATTAGTATAGATTAAAGAAGACTAAATAAAAAAAATACTATACCAATAACTATATAAAGTACCATATTAAATAAAAAATTATTGTTTAAATAAAATCATTGTTTAAATTTCTACTGTATATTCCTTATTTCATAAAGCATCTCAAATAATGTATTATGTATATTAAAAAATATAATAGAAATTTCTCATAAAGCAACAGTAAGTACGTAAAAGTTTCAGTAAAAAGAACAAAATTCTTTTGCGTGAAATGAGATTTTGGAAATAATCAGAAAATCAGCTTTGCTTATTATTATGTTCAAATACTTAAGTGAATATTTGCTTTTAGTTTTAAAAATGATTTTCGATTGTAAAAATTTAAGCCGTTATTCAAATTTTATCCTAACTTAAATCGTCTTTTAATTTAATCTTTTATACATTTCCTTAAATGCTGTTTAATCAAATTCATAAAAGTAAATTAATCAGTTACTAAGCGATACATTTTAAAAGCTTTCAATAAATTCTGGGATGCACGGTTGCCTTTCCTTTAAATAGCTCTCTTTTTGCTGCCAAACGCTTTACGTCTCTTTTTTTCAGACGTAGCTTTTATTACATTTTTGTTATCTCTGGAATTTATTTTTTATTCACAAAGGAGAATCTTGATTCTGACACTTTTATTTAATTTAAAATTAATCTAATTTTGAAAAAAAACCTGAATTTTTTTGTTGACTTTTTTAAGTCAATACTTTCTATAATAGAATTTGGAAAATTTGTGTAGTTGTATATTCTCAAGGACAAAACAGAATTTTATTATTCCCAGAACTCAGTTATTAATAATTTAATTGAAATTAGTCAGATTTTGAAATTAAATTTATTTATAACCTTAAATATTTTAGGAGATTTTTGGTTTAGTTTTTTTAATAAATGGAAGAACATAAATGTCTCGTCACAAAATGTTCTTGTATTTTTAAAATGTTTTTTAAAGAAAACCGATACCTTTTGTGTGCTTAAAGAAGGCTATGAGAAATTGTTTGCTAATATACAATCTTTATAATAAGGGACTATATACAAATAATTTTTTATTAATCTCAAATCATTTAATTACTATTCCTTAATGATATTTAACGAAACACTGTATTTGAATTATTTGTTAAATTATAATGTCTATATTTGTGGAAAGGAACCCTTTTTGTATTTTTTGGAACGATTTGTATAATGGAAAAAATGTTATCGAACTTCAATATCTCATTAAAATAATATATTGTTACAAACCTGGAATTCGGCTTCCCAGCATAGTTTATTCCATCAATAGAAATAAAGTTTTACAGTCATCTGAATAGGACTAGCGCATCGGAGGTTCCAGAGCTTGGCGACAAACTTGGCGACCATTTGGCTACTTGGCGACAAATTTGGCGACTTTGGCGCCAAAATAGAAAATACCCGAAACTTCGAGAATTTTCCCGATCCGTCCAGTAGGAACCGAGATACGCCTCGAACGTTCCTGATTGGTTGAGAGGCTTCTAGCCCCGCCTCCTGAGACATATAAAAGGAGCTGCGGCTGCCAGAGAATTAAGTTACCCTCCAGCTAACCTGAATCAACCCCGACGACAGCAGCAAGCCTCCCATTGGACAATAGCCACTAGCAAACCAGACTATTTAAACCAAGACCCCCTCCTCCCAGCCTCAGTCAAGACTTTTTTCCACTCCAGTCCAAACGATGCAGCCGAGCCCAACAGATGTTGCCGACCGGAGATGGCGCCCTGCGGGCGCCGGTGCTCCAAAGAATATTCCTTGTGTCCTAGAGAGTTAAGTCCGAGCGGAGTACGACGACGAAGTCAGGAATGCGAGCCAGAGTCGGAGAAGTAGAAGACGGAGGATTCGGAAGCGACTGAGGCAAGCTAGTGCTGAACTGAGCTGTGCGCTACTGTCTGCGGTAGAT
>JAPMOR010103888.1:1106-70070 GCA_026543865.1 Argiope aurantia | reverse complement strand
CTGTGCTGTATATAGTTGTCGCTTTTGTGCTGTCCTGTGTGTCTTCGTGTAAATAAACGTCGTTGTTTTATTTTCTACTACCGTCTGCTGATTGAGCGTTCTACACACCAAATCACTCCACTATCCAAACGAACCCCGGTAAAGAAAATTTCGTAACAATATTCTTACAAATCATTGAAATTCCAATTCATAACGAAATATCTCTGAATGGCATACATTTTGATGATTTCTTGTGGACGACTATATATTTGATTTTAAAAAAATATTTTTTATTTTATTAAGCACTGATATTTTATTCAATTCATTTATTCAAAATTCTTTTATATTGATATTAATTTTAATCATTTTAGAAAAATCAAATTTTGAAATACATTTTTGAATTTAAACATAAAATATGCAAATAATTGATCTGTGACAATTTTGTGTGTTTTATTATAAAATATTTTTAAATAAATTTTTTTCACCCTTTATAATCTAAACCTATTATTCTTGTTTACAAAAATTAAAATTTATTATTAGGAAATATTTAACTACTCTAACCTTTCCATAATTTGAATTGAATACTATTATTCATGATGAATACAAAAGAAAATTTTTCTGTAACCATTTTTATAAAATATTTATTGTTAAATTTTTAAATTTTGCCATCATTTAGCATTTGAAAAATTTTCAAAGATTTAGCATAGAGTTAATTTTAAGAATTTAGACTTTATCGAAATTTCAAGCAGTTATTTTTATTTTCTTGAACTCTTGAAATCTATGAAAAAAAGAAGGCAAATTCTGTAATAAAAAAACTTGAAGCTAATAATTTAGAAACTAATTCAGCTTTTAGAATAATATAACAGTCTACGGATCTTAAGCTTGAATGCAACTGTTATTTTTAACTCTATTTAAAATTATTCAAACAACAGGAGAATCGTGTTTAAAAAAAGTTATTGAATATTTGTACATAAAGCATTTTCTGTAAGAGGATATTTTAGAATTTCAAATCGGTCCAAACAATATTTTGATTTTCAATAAATTTTTATTGACATGAAAATATTCAGCAGTGTTTTTGTTTCCTTTAGTCTACATCTCATTAATTTTGTTTTTAAATGCACATAAGACGAAAATTTGAACTATGGATTTTTAAATCAGTAAGAATTCTTTATTGCTTTAATGATATGATAAATAAGAAGGTATAAATAAACATTTTTAGAATATCGGCAGATTCAATTTAGAATTATTTTCAAGTAATTGTCTTGGGGAATATTTATTATTTATGTTTATTATGTATAGAGACATGAAATCAGATTACACAATAAACCGAAAATTATAAAACTT
Organism: Argiope aurantia; assembly: GCA_026543865.1. Taxonomy (NCBI): domain Eukaryota; kingdom Metazoa; phylum Arthropoda; class Arachnida; order Araneae; family Araneidae; genus Argiope; species Argiope aurantia. The sequence continues at coordinate 68,747 of JAPMOR010103888.1, read as the reverse complement.
AATGAGAACAAGATATTATATCTGTAACCAAATTAATAATGGATCAATTAAAGTATTACAAATTTCGGAATTTTATGAAATTATTGATTGGATACCCAACAGAAAATCTCATGTATAAGAATGTTCCGCAGACATATTTCATCCATTTTTCTGAGAAGCTACATCATTATTTTACTTAAATAACTAAGGAACGATTTTCAGGTTGCAAGTGGCTAAAAATTACTAAATCATTACAACTCAAGCTTTCTTATATTTAGAAAACATGGTTTGAATGTCTTGAACATTTATAAGTAAAGTTTAAATGGTATGATCTAAGTTTTGATTTTAGTAAAGTAAAATAAGAAGTCAAATCTAGATATTAGACAAAAACTTTATCATAAAACCGTTATTGCATGAGAAAAATAACAGAATTAAATAAGAAATATCATTGAAGAACTCAGTGGTGAAACAAGCTTTTCGTTGAGTTCAGTCTCTTGTTAAATGGAAAACTCACATTGTTTTGCACTCTGCACGATACCTCTACGTCAGAATTCGAATTTTTACAAGTAAACGTTTATTTTTAATCATTTGTTGGTATCTGTCAAGACTGGTAGACAAACATGATTTTAGTATACGTAGGATTGCATTCCTGCAAGTGCCAGTGAACTTAGATGAAATAAAACAATTATCTGGAAAACTTCCAACATAATTTTAAAGAGTGCATATGTCATATTGGTTTTACTGATTGAAAATAAAATACACCAAATCATAGGTTCAGTTGGTAAAATGCTGATCAATCATCATTTAAAAAGAAAATTTTATGAAGATTCTGAGATTCATTTGCATTTTAAAATAACTCTATTTATTTACCAAATATATATTGCTTTAGGGATAAATTTCTTATAGTTTCCCAATTTTCTTTTCAAAACAGCCATTGGAAGAAATGTAATGTTTTAATTTTATTTTGTTACGAAACCAAAGTAACAGATAAAAGCTTTCATGTACAAATAGATGAATTTAATTGCTAGTTAACTGAAATTAAAAATTACTAATTCAATCGTTAATATTGAAAACCATTACCTTAAAAAAATGTTTATTTCAGATTGAAAATACACTTCAAAAATTATTTCTTTATTTTTCTCATTTTTTTAGATTTAGATAATCAACGCTATGCCCTTACAAAATGAAAAACTTCAAAGGAATTTAAAACTATCCATTAGTGAATCTAATTAGATAAAAAAAATCTTTTTTCTGAATGATACAGATAATTTTCAATACTTAGATATATTTTCCAAATAGAAAGTAAACTTTCATAAGCAAAATAAAGTAATTATTTTTAATTGATTAATTAGCCCAAAAACTGCATACCATTTAGACAGGCATCTTTTAAAAAAATGAAAATAACAAAAACCCGATTCTATGTTCTTTTGTTGAACAATGGGGAAACCGTCTTTATAACAATATTTAAAAATGTAATTGAACACAAAGGAAAAACATCTAGCAAAAAAAAAGAAGAAAAAAAGTGAAATATCAAAAAGCTTAAAAAAGGGCTTCAGAAAAATAATTAAAGAAAATAAAAGGGTTTTAGAATTTTTTTTTGAAAGAAAAAAACAACAATTTCTATTCAACTTCTTAAAGCATTTGTTATTGTATGAAATGAAAAAGTCACCTCATTTTTTCATGTGGAAACAAGACCTACACATTTCCTTCATTTCTTTTTAAACATATTTTTATTATGCACTTAAAGATACCATTGAAAAGATTGAATGAGGTTCATTTATTTACTCAAGAATCTGGCTTAAAAGTACATTTTTTAATGTAAAGTAAAAGCATTTTTTTAAGGTTCTCTTTTATATGGAATTATCTTTCCCGTATAAGTAAAATAAATAGAACTACTTTTTTAATTGATTATTAAAAGTAGCATTTGCTATTACATTAATCTGAGTATTGTCAAAACTAACAGTATAAGTGATTAAATTAAGCATGCGTAATTTTTTTTAAAACCCAGCCAGAAAAAAAATTAGAAAGGTAAAACACTTTGAATTTCTAAACTTTTAGCTTGAATCTTTCAAAATAAAAATAAAGTTTATTTGAAGTTTTTTGAAGGCCCAATTCATTTTCCAGATATATTCTCTTTCTTCATATTTCTCTTATCATTAACAATTATGCAATTGAGATTAAAAAATTATTCGTTTCTTTTCTTGTCGAACCCAATTATAAATGGTGGATTCATACTCTTTTAATGAATCCATCATTATTTAATTTGTAAAATGATTATTTCTTATTAGGAAAATAGATAACAATTTGATTTCACATTTATAAATTTTATCATTAAAACTAACAAATGCTTTCATTTTATCCAAAAATAACAGCTTTTACTTTAAAAAAATTGGACATGTTTTTTTTTTTGTTTTTTTGCTGTTTTAATTTTCAAATTAATTTTTAGATTATATTATTTAGTCTCAATTTATTTCACACTGTATATAAAAATTTTTACAAATGGAATGCAGATAAAATAAGTAACTGAAACGAAATAGGTTTAAATTTAGAATGTGTCATCAATTGTATATAATAGTAAAAAAACTCCACAAAGCATTAATTATTTATTAGCAAATTTAATCAAAAACATAATAATGTAAATGATAACTTAATGGAAATAAAATAACAAAATTAATACTATAGTGCTAAAGATATAGAAAGACAACAAACATATGCCTTATAAATAATTTTATAATCAAATAAGGCTTTTACACATGTGTACGGCATATTCCTTCATGTCTTAATTGACTATCAATTAAGTATCCCACGGATAGGTGGATCATTTAGACCTATATTTTGTTGATCGATCACATAGCACCGAATACACTAAGGGACGTAGAGGTTTTTGTTGCTGAAAGAAAAGTCGATTCTACCCTCCCTTGACACTTTGAACCATTCAACTCATTCTCGAAAAGTGAAGTGAATGGAATATTTCTATAATGGCAAGTTATGGATTTTTAGGAAAAGAATTCTGCTCATGGCGAGTGAAATAATAAAGAGAAATTATCTTCAGCTGTCGTTCACAAAAGTAGACAAATCATTTTGGTTTCTCAATTATAAAAAAGAATGAGAAATATTTTTCGGCAAATACTTTTGGAATTTGTTGTTATTGTCTTTTGACCTATATTGTTAAAAAAATATTATTAATAAAAAATGTGTAAAAAGCATTTTATAAAAACTATTCCTTAAGTCTATAATGCTTTAATTTTCTTGAAATATCTTTACAAAATGCAGCGATATTTTTCTTCTTCCTTTGTCATATGAGTTAATATATTTTTTTACTTGATTATTCGAAGTTTTGTGCTTATATGTCTCTTTTTTAACCAAGAAATTATTGTCCTTTGATTGGAAGTTAGTATTAAATATAGTGAATGATTTGTAGACGTTCCATTTGTTAATGATTAAGAATTGTACGATCTGTTGACTTTATTAATGCCATTCATGTATTTTAAATCAATTTAAAAATCATAATGTTTTTAGCATCCCATGATGAATGTAATCACCATAATAATATCTAATTTATAATCATTATAACCAATATCTAAATTATATACTTTTTAATAGAAAATTCACGAAAAAAAAGACAAAAATATATTTTGAGAAATTGGGAGCTTTGCATTTAGGACAAATATAAAAAATACCGAATTTCGGTTTTATCTCTACCATAAACCATCGCCTCAGACCGTTTGGCCACGCTACCATCATTTTTTCTCCACCGCAATTTTGCGTACATAAAAGTCACCAGTTTATTATTATTATTTATTTAGATATTTTAACTTTTAAACCTTTTATTTAACTAGATCCATACATCTATAAATTTATCTTCATTTAATTACAAAGTTACTTAGAAAATGTAACGAATTCTGTAGAAAGGAAAGGAATATTTTAATGCATCTTATTAGCAGCATTTCAAGACAAATGAATGCATTAGCACTTTCTTAATTAAGGACGTAAGTGATGACGTCTGTTGTGAGCTCTGCCATCATAAGCTATTAGAATATTTAAAGTAAGAACTTAATCATAAGGTATAGGCACGAGCAGTCACGGCATCGATTCTGAATTTCATCAGTGAGCATTCCGTACCTATTACAAATAAGTTTTTAATTCAAGAGAATTAATTTAAACTAAACAACATTCGATTATAAATTGACGAAAACAAGCAATTATAAATTGAATATATTTTAATTTTGATTGAGAAAATCAAATAGTTTATTCAGTTTGAGAATTATTTGCAATTAAACAAAGGAAAAAATTTTAAAAGACAGCTTTTTCTGTTTCTGAAATCTCAAATCGATTAAAATTAATAATCTTAAATCTTATCGTAATAATTAATATTAATGAGTATAATGGTTTCTAACAATGTTTATAAATTATAACTAATAATAATTAATTATTATTAATAGCGAATTGAAGATTTGCTATGATTACTAGGAACTCATTTAACTATATATATTATGCAGAAAAACTGTTTTTAAATAAAGTATAATATTAAAAAGCATTTTTTATTATTATCATAATTATTTTTAATATCTTAAATTTTCTCCATGGAAAATACTCATTTTTACATTGCCGTATGTAATAAAATATAGTTATGCCGTATGTAATTATTTTTAAAATTTCCCACAATTAATTAATTATGTTTGTGTATTAACTTAAAAACATTTATTACAAAATACTTTATTCAGACATTACCAGATTCAACTAATGTGTTAAACTACTATCATTCAATACATTCCTTTATCTTCTTAGAATAATAAGAACCTCAAGTTGATAGAATAAGACAAGGAATAATATTTTAATAAACGAAAAAAATATTTATGATAAATATTCGAAAAATCACATCATGGCAATCAAGCCTATACTTATCCATATATAGTTAAAAATTGTTCAAAATTCATATATTTGCTGATAACGTTAAAAGACATTACATTTTAAAATATATTTTTTGACAACCAATTTTTTAGCATGAACAGAAAAGAATAAGATTTCCTTCTATTAAATGAATGAAATTTGTCCATGCATTACATTAACATTCATTTGAATAATTAGAAACTTTATCAATAAGAACTTTGTTGAATAGTAATTGGAGCTATTTCATTAATGGTAACAATTTTAAAGAATTCAATATTTCATGATTTGTTTTTAACTGTCAAATTAATATTTAAAGATTTTTAAATGAAATCCTTCCGGAATTAAACTAAACAAATTGTTTTGAAAGAAGAAAGCAATGATTAATTTTCACTTGCATTCAAAAATAAATAAAATATGAGACCGAAAAGAATATTCAGTTATTTCACAATCTCAATCCAATTTAAAATGCTCTTTAGCTAATCATATGGCCCAGGACTCAAAATTATAATATTAAAATCTTTTAAATACTTAAAAAGGAGAAGTATTTAAAAGCAAAACATAACAGAGTTTTCTTTAAATTATATTCTTAATATTTACTATATTTCTGCTTGATAGTCTTTCGTGCACTTTTTACCTTCTCATATACAAAGTATCAAGTAAGTATTGTTATAACTCGAACTGGAGATTTTACTGGATTCTCCACGCTTCAGAACTTAATGAGTCCAAAAATATATATATTTGGAATTATATGGTCTTGTCTATGTGCACAATAACTCAAAACCTCATTGAGTTAGAACGATACAATTTAGTAAATGGACTGTAGACCGAATTTGTAAGCTTCTATCAAATTTTGAACGAAATTTATTGAGGAAATATGTTTGTCTATCTGTTCGAATACAAGTAAATTCTATAACAACAAACTGTAAAGAGGTAGAGAGATAAAATTCATTACACAGATTAAAATTCTAACAATTATATTATTATTAAATTTTTTACAAAATTTGTCAAAAAATGATCGTTTTTTGTTCTTGACTTCCGCATATATCTTATCCAAACACAATGGTTTAAATCAGTACAATTTGGTATGTGATTTTACGTCTAGAACTGTAAAATTTTGGTTTCGATCAATCGAACAGAATGCGTCTTAATTATCTATCTGAGTAAATTGAGTTTAAATCAAAGTTTAACATTTCGTAACTACTGTTCGCTAATATCATGCAAGCTTTTCTCGGCCTTTAACACAATCTGCAGTTTTGTGCAAATAAAGGAGGTTACGGCTTTTATTCGAGAGTAGGCGAGACAGACAGAGGGGATCATTCTTACTAGTCTGGTAATGTTTTTAGAACATAAATATTTTGATACATTAATTTGAAAATAAACATGCATTGTATTATTTCTCAAACACTCCGTAAATTATTGATGTTCTATTTTAATGATAAAAAATTAATGTGATGTTACAGAAAATGTTGAGAATTCAACAATCGGAAATTATTTTGTATCCCGTTTGTTGAATGAGTCTTGAGTAATTTCAAACATAATACGAAACTTATTTAGCTTTGTGATGTCTATTTAAATTCGATATCCGAGATGATAACTTCATCTATATATTCTTTCATTCACTGTAACTGAATATGTTAAATGGCCTCTCCAAACACAGTCACAAAATAAAAAAAGGGGAAAAAAGTTGGGCAATTAAAAGGATAATATAAAAAAATGAAATTATTAAAATGCTAAGCATATTAGTTTTACATTTGGAGATAAATAGTCTAGACTACTGAGCAGATGCAACATTATTTATGTTTAAAGAATGAACGATTCTATCAAATATATTTTTAAAATTAGAATTTAATTCAATCATGTTTTTTCTTGTGTGTTTAGAAGTAGGAAAGTGTAGAAATGTATACTTGTTACTAATGACATTCTTCGTGTAGAAATATATTTAACTTTATTATATTTTTGAATAAAAAAATAGTAGTAATTTACATTCGATTAAAAGAATATTATAAAACAAAATAAAAAAAAAATCCTATAAAAAACCTCTAATTAGTTTTCAGGTTCCTTAATAAAATCGAATTAAATTCTAATTTTAAAAATATATTTGATAGAATCGTTCATTGTTGAAACATAAATAATGTTGCATCTGCTCAGTAGTCTAAACTATTTATCTCCAAATGTAAAACTAATATGCTTAGCATTTTAATAATTTCATTTTTTTATATCATCCTTTTAATTGCCCAACTTTTTTCCCCTTTTTTTATTTTGTGACTGTGTTTCCATATACCATAACTTGCATATATTTTAACTTCGTTTCCTATAAATATTTCTTTTTAAGCATGTTTATTACAAGCTATTGATTCTTTCAATATTGGAATTTCAGCTTCGAAATCTTAGCGGTAATTCATTTTAACTTTTTTCTTAATATTCATGTTTATTTATTTCTCTTATTTACATTAATTTTGTTTGCCTTTTATCTTCATACTCATGATTTCCATTTAAAGCTTTTTTAAAATAAGAGATATTTTATACGGATCGAATTATTCGATGAGTTTTGATTTTGTAATCATTATGCTACATAGTCGATTTAAAAGATGTATAGATTCAGTTCAGTGAGAAATATATAAAAATATGTCATAAGTTCCAAGCCACCTTTTAAAGTTTCATAATTTAAGATATGGTTTCAAACCCTTGTTTCAGTTCAAAAACAATAAAAACAATTCTTTGGAAATCTCCTTTTCATATCGGCCCTCACAATCAGTAAAATCAATCAAGCATAGTTAAATCAAGTCAATTATCTGCTAATTTGCAATAACAAATATTGTCTAAAAATATTTTAAAGCGTTGCTGAAATTTGAATTAAAGAGTGATGAATCCTCATAAATCTATATAGGCAAATCAAAAAATAATATATACTACAAACAATATAAGAGGTTAAATTTGGCTGTTAACAATAATTTCCAGATAACAATATTAACATAAACAAATCCTTAGATTAAACAATATGCTTTTAATAACAAATAGTTGCGCTTGTGGCAATGTTGAGTAATTTAATAATATTTGAAATACATTTCTAATTAATTTTTATACGTATAGCCTAACAATTTCATTATGCTCATATATAAAAAAAAATCCCTCTATATCAGAAAATACCTAAATAACATAGGCAACTTACAAAACCTTTTATGAAATATGAATATTCAGAAAAAAGAAAAAAAAAAGAACTATGCTGTTTATTTTCGAGAGCGCAAGTTATTGGCGCAAATAACCATACATTTATCCTTTTGATGCATGAAGGTCCTTCAGCTTAACAACAAGCGATCGGTGAAAGAAAATAACTCTCGTATTTTGGGCAGGCTGAAGCACCAACAGACATAAGGGGAGCAGGAATTCGTGAAACCTAAAACAATGCTATGCGTCATCCGCAATGTTTTTTATGGAAAAAACAATACCATATTCTTATTGATATTACCTGGTGAATATTATGGTACTCATCTAGTCATGGCCAACAAATGATTGCTTTGCATCTCAACAGGTTTTGCTTTTTCATTACAGAAACTGTTATGCGTAGCTGGATTTTTTTTTGGTATTGAGAAAATAAATGATGACTAATAATGATTGAAAAATTGATGCATTGTTACTCGAATGTTTCATTAAAATATTGAAAAGAAAGATTTGATAATTTCTTTTTAAAAACAAGATTTGAGGATGCTTAACTGCGTCAGTAAATAAGGGAAAGAAAATTATAAGAATCTGAGAATTTTAGAGATCATGTAAGGCATTCCTAAGAAATGTTGTCAATTTGATTTCATTATTTTATATTTTGCATTTCACCATGCTTTTTTGGTTCTTTTTCGTTATGAATATATGAAACATTTTCTCACTGATTAGGTTATTTTTAAGCTGAAATGCTTTCAGCAAAAGATGTAAAATCAGAATTATTTCTGAGAGTAATACTAAAATAAACAATATTTACATTTATTACTAGTAGCTCATATTATTTCAAACACATCTATCTTCTTATCAGTAGTCAAATTCATTAGTCAATTCTAGTTATTTCTACAGAATTGCTGCACGTGTTTTAATGATTTTTAATGTTCTGTACAGTTTTCCAGGAGTATAGTATGAAATCAATACAATTGCATTTAAAATTCAATTATTGTTTAAAACATCATTAAGAGTCTATTCAGCATTTTATATTGTTTACAAATTATGCATTAACTTTTTTTTCTAATTGATTTAAGAATCTCAAAAATAATGAAGGTTTTTAAATATCTCCCAAATAGTAAGTGATTTCAAATTCACATTATGAATTTACCATTATTTATTCATTGAAAAAATATGTCGAATCGTGTTTCTCGTTTAATTAAGCTCATAAAAGAGCTTCGTATTCCACAAAAAGAATACATGATAAAAATTATTTAAACACGTTTTGTCTCTATTGTCAAATAAATTTATCTTGGGAAAAAACATGAGTTGGGATTTTCTTTACTTCATGATAATTTATCAAATTATATTTGAGAAAACGATCGAAAAATAATTATGTATCAACTGCTATCAATTAACGAGTCTAATTCTTCTAACATAAAAGAGAATGAGTTTTAAGCAAAACACATCTTCGGGCTTTTGTTAGGTAAAATCCATATAGAACTTCCAATTACAGATTTTTAAGAGGTAAAAGCTGCTAATGATGTTTTGTTGTTAGATGAATTCAATATTTGTTTTGATTAATGCAATGAAAAGAATGAATGAAACAGCATGAATGAAGTTTTTATTAAAATATTTGCCCTCATTATTTTTCGTTAATAACAAAGCTTTTACTTTTTTCTTCTTAAAATAAAAGAGCACATCTTCTTGCCAAAATTTTACCATTAAATTGCTAAAGTTATTTGTTAAAGATAATTAAACATGTTAATTCGTTATTAAAACTTACTTAAAATTATTTATCTAAGATATGCTACTATGTTAAAAGAAAACCAGATAATATTTTATTATTGGATAATCAATGCTGATAAAACTAATTTATTTGATATTCTCTTCGAAATAATTATCCAGAAATTATGCATTTTTCCATCGTTCTTATAAAGGTGCAAACAAGCCTCCTGTTTATTCTCATGCAGTACTTCTTCGGAACTTGAAAACCGTTATTCTTCTCGTAAGTTCTTCCTTTTAGGCAAACCTGAATGGAACGAAATCAAAAAGTAATAGTTTTATAAAAGGTTTAGAAATTTTTATAAACAATTTTTTATTCTTTATTTAATATAAAATTTAATTCCTAAGATTGAATAAATGAAATATACGTCTATAAAACATTTGTTTAAAATATGCAAACAAAATATAATTTCAATATTCGTATAAAATTATGTACGTCATCATTAACTTCAGAGTGCATACAGAAAACCAGCTTGTACAATACCGCATCACCATATTATTTTCATCACAGGCACTAGTTGTGTTGTTTTTATCCTAAATCTCAAAGATTCAACAGTTTTTTAAAATTGTTTCAAAATACATTTACTCATTGGATATTTACAAATTTAAATAAATTTTTCGGTCAAAAATGCAAAACAAACAATATTGTGGTAACATTTTCTCTCGTCAGAATTATAGAAAATAAAATAGAAAAGAACTAGACAGCATCACTTCTATAAACATGCTTCTTGAAAAGGTCTTATATTTTCAGATAAACTGAAAGAGTGAAATACATCTTTTATCTCTTTAGGTAGTGAGTTAAAAAAAAATTAGATATTGAATGCCTGTTAGGGATTAATATCGATAAAAAGCCTGTTATGGATTAATATCGATGATGTTATGAATTAATATCGATACCGATGGGTAAAGTTATTTTTCCGCATCATGTTTGTTATTTAGATAACGGGAATATTCAATATAAATATTATTAAAAATGTTCAATGGAGAAAAGAATAATTAAATTTGCATCAATTGTTTTAATAACTACATAACAGCAAGTTACTTCTCATTTAACACGAATGTTTTATGGAAGAGTTTCTTTATATTCAACATCAGTGTTGCACCAGTTTTATCAAAATATGTCTTTAATTAAAAGATATTGTATTTATAATATGCAGCAAACTATTACTCTACTTTTTGCTTAAAGTTTTTGATAATTAGAATAAAATAACTAAATATTGTGTTAATGAGTATTATTTACGTATATAGATAGAATATAAATATTTATGTGTTCATCAATTTTGTGATGCTCTAATTCTAGAATGGAAAAGAATGTGAATACTCATCTTATGATTGAATTCATTTTAAAATTATTACATGAATTTTATCAAATCACTTTAATTTCAAACTATGAATAAATATATAAGTTCACGAAACAAATTTTTTCTATTCGTCCATCGTATCTTTTCATCACATAATCATTAAATTGAATTAATTATTTTATCGTGGAAAAGTGTAAATATCTTCTGAAGTCTCAGGATTATTGGCAAAATTTTCTATCTGGAATTCCTGAGAGAATTTTTGATAAATATTTCTAGAGTAGGATTGCAATCCTTGTATATAATGTTACATGTTATGTAAAATGTTTTGAAATGCATGTTAATAATTTAAGAAAACTGTCAACTAATTATGTCTTCTTCCATTTGAAAGCATAGATAATTGCAATATTCATTCAAATTGTTAAATTATTTCTTTTAAATATACAATATATTACGTGATCAGCTCTTAAAATCTCATTAATTCATTGCTGTAATTTGAAGCTTATAGATTTAAATCAAATCAATCACAAGGTTAATATAGAGTTATAAGTTTTAAATAATTGTCTAAATGTTATAAATATCAATGAATAAAATGCCCACCATTAAAATCTATATAACTAAAAAATAAAAATAGATTGCTTTATTTTAATGGTTATAAAATTCTCTGAGGAAAATGATCTCTTCTTTCAAGAACCTTTTTCATTCCACTAAACAATGATAAAAGGAATAAAAAATTTAGAAATATATGTAAAATCCATTATTTCACTCATAAAGAAAATTATCAACATACACATTTATTTCTTCGTAAGTATTTTTGGTCATATATAAAATTTTATTGTATATAATCTTTTTCTTTCAATCTCTAAAATATATATATCGAAAAGCAACTTTTAACAGTTGATGCAGGCATGCAATCTACACAGATTTTATTTCCAAATGATGACAATTATTTTATAAAATTGGAAACGGATAACTTCTGAAGAATGAAAAAAATTAATGTATAAAATGTTTAAGTTTCTTTTCCTAAAAATTTTTTTATTTTCTTCAGGAATTAAACACGCACACACACACACAAAATACTTTTGATAAACACAAATAATCATTCGAACTTTCTTTAGGCTTATTCACAAAACCGAGACCCCTTTAATTTTTCTGTATTTATGTAATTTTGATAGCCTTATCAAAACCAAGCAAAACAAATGAAAGCTAATGAATGATATTTTGAATGATTAAGACGAATATTTTAAATAAGAAACCTTTTTTTTCATGATGCCATGAAAAAAGAACGAAAATTGTTAAGTTTGTATTCAAAAATTATTAGACTATAAAAGTTATTGAATATTTAAACAGTATGACTTTTCATTATGGGATAATATTTTAGTACTAGATATTTCTTTATCCATAGATTTTTTTATGCGTTCTTGAAAAAAAAAATCTGAGAAGCAAGACAACGTAATCTTGAAACACACATTTTAAAGGGCATCTTGTATATATATTTTTTAATTTTCTTATTTACCTTCCTTTTCTTGCAAGGATCAAAGTTACATTTAAATAAAAGGGAAAAACTCTAGCCATTATGAAAATAGTATATAATTATCGAATTGAAAAGCAGAAGCATTCTATAGTTTCTACAAGTATCATTGAAATGTAATTTATCAGCATGCAGTTAAAAAAAAGCGTATTATAAACAAAAAATTTTTGAAACATATACTTTGATTTTTAAAAAAAATATGCATATTCTGCTGTAGCTTTTTAAATACATTTTGATTTAATAGAAACGAATCTTGAATAACTGATGTTTTATTGAAAAAAAAAGGTCTAAGAAATGACTTTGAAGTTTCAAATTAAAAATATTTTATAGTTAATATGACATTTTTTCCCTTTTTGTATAAATAAAAAAATACTTTTAATTATTTTAATGATATATGTTAAAATAAAAGAATGTTTCTTTCAGAAAGCTAAAAAAACAAACATATGTGATGATTTTCTTCTTCAGTAGAGATTTCCAAACCAGTGAATGGGTTACATGATTTTTAAATTAATCAGATTTTTAAAAAAATCTTTTAAATAATTATATTAATTCCATTTTTATCAAGAGTGAATTAAATCTGATATTAGACTAAAATAGGATGGTAAGATTATTTTTTATATTACTGAATTCTAAAGGAATTTTTGGTTGTTAATTTTACATACTTAAAATAAGAAAAATAATTTTCCTCGTAAAATGCAAATCCTTTTCGAAGGCACCAAATTTGTTTGCATCTTTGGTTCAGTCTAGAACTTAAAAATATATATATTTATTAGACTAAACTTTTTTGTACGAAAGTATTTTCACCAGTTTTATAAAATATATCAGTGAATAAATTAAATTTCATTCCTTTTTTTATAATTACATTAGGGTTACAGAAATTTAAAAATGAATGAATGATGCATATTTTAATTAAAATAAAATAAAAATTTTAAGAATAAACTATCAGCGATTTAGTGCAGAAAGAGATTCTTAGTAAATGCCTTCGTAAACTTTTTACTAAACTTTAATTTAAAAAGTAATAAAAACTTTGATTCCTTCCTGAATAGCTGAAGAACAAATCATTACTCTTAATCTAATTTAGCGCCTTTTTAACATTTTAAAATAATCTTTAAATTTATATTAAAAACCAATTCGTGCAACCTCTTTCACTAATTTTCATAATATTTCTTAAAATATTGTTAAATTTAACTCTCTAAGAGTTTCACACGTATTTCGACGTAACGCAAGATGTCGTTAAGAACATGCTGCACGGATTTTAACCCTCTGAATAATTGCTTTCTACGTATTAAGGCCCTGAAAAGAGAGGATAGTGACATCAATAGGCTGTTGTAAAATAGCACTGGAGATGCGAACACAAAATTAGTACTACATTATAGAATGCACTGAAAAGACAAACGGTACTTTTTCTACTGTTCATTTACGCCATAGATGATCAGTACAAATTACAATTGTTACAAATTACGCTCATTAAAGTCAGATTTTATTACTTTCGTTTATTGTGTATTGTTACAAAAGTCAGAATGAGTTCTGCGAATACTATATGGGAAGACTGTTCTAATAATGAAAATTCAAAATTTCTCAAATTAATATAAATGATTTAGCGCGTGCATAAATTCAAAATTAAATCTTTGAGAAAATTCCTTTAACATTTTTTTCGCATTCCCACATTCTTATTCTGCATGATAAATTGTTACTATAAATGTAATTATTTCCAATAATTGAAAGTGTACTTTGATTTAGTGAGACAATGCATTATCACATATATGAAATATTTCAAGCTGTTGTATTGAAATTAAATACTTCTGCTATGGAATTAATGTAACATTTTAAATGTTACTGAAGAACATGAAGAAAAATCAGACACTGTTAAATGACCATTGCAGTAGATCTGTATCTTTCTAGAAAATGATGTGCTTGCAATTCTTTTTTTTAATAATAAGTCAATCCTTGTGCACCACAAAGTACAGCACAAGGCTTACAGAAGTAAGTATAAAAAACTACATACATAGATAAAAATATGTGCATATAAAAATAAGGATAAAAACAACAGGAAAAAATAAACAACAAAACTAATTAAAAATTGAAGCAGCAAAGGCAATAAATTTACAGAATGAGAAAAAAGCTATATTGTGGTGGACCAAAATATGAAGCGGAGGTGGAAACTTAATATTACAGGCATCGAGATCCATAAAATCTCTTCTCCCTTTAGTAAGTTTGGAGCAATCAAAAAGCAAGTGTTCGACATTTTGAACTCCACCCACGCTGCAAGAGCACAGATCAGATGCAATTCTTTTTAACAAGTATTTTAATTTTTTTAGATTAAAATGAAAAAAAAAACATTAGAACAAGGAACGTTTTGTTTACTTTTTTGCTTCGTTGTAAATGCTTGAATTAATACATTTTAACTATATATTTCGAAGCGCTGAAATCTTTCAGAGGCAGTGTTAACTTAATAATAGTATTACACTTATAATTTTGTTGAACAAAAACTTATATTTTCTTAAAATTGACATTCATTTCAATCATAAGTAAATGATTCTTAAAAAAGAGGATGTATTTTATTTTGTTATTATTATTTAATAATAATATATAACCATGAAATACTACCATATAAATCCTAGAGTTTCTTAACAGACCATTAATTTTTTGAAAATATTGCAAAACTCTATCCATTAATTAGAACTAAATTTGAAGCTAGAATATTGTTGAGCACATTGAAATATAAAGTCTCTTATCAGTATTTTACTTGTTAATTATTGAGATAAACTGTAGGAATATAATTCCCTAAATAATCCCATTTCTCTAATATTTTGTGGTCACTGCTGAGGAAGAATAATCAAGAATTTGGAGCAAAGTTTAATTATAAGAATTTTATTTATTTCAGATGTCTGCAAGATATAATGCGAATTCTTGAAATTACCAAATACAAGCTTCTAAAGTAATCATTCTTAAACCCAAATTTGAAAGTAACATATGAAATAACAAATAATGGATGAGAATACTTTTAACCTTAATTTTAAAATTTTTAAAAATTATTTTTAGAAAATATCGCTAATGCATGAATTTTAATGTAAATTACATTTTCATTTATTTGAGAAAATGCATCATTTGGTTATAAAAACCAAATGAGCTTTTGATGCAAACATTATCCGTGATACACTGCATGTGAACCTGAATCTACCGAATATGAGCATTCCTCGTTAAAAAGAATAATTGTATTGAATTCCAGTTAAATATGTAAATAATTCATATATAACCATTTTTTATTTATAAAAATTGGATAATTAATTCGTGGGAAATAAAGACATGCTAAAGTAAAAAAGGCATTAACGATAATTATTATTAAAAGGATGAAAAATAGGTATGAGGTTTGAAAATTTGCTTGTAATGTATTCAAAATAATATGCTTATATATAAAATAATTACATGTTTGAAATTCGTAAATCTATTACTATCTTTTCCTTTTCTATTACTACAATCTTGTAAATAAGCAGGAATTCCAATTTTTTTAGTCATTATATTGAAAATGCATAACAATAAAGGTATATCAGATTTTTTAAGAGGTAATATAATTTTGTTCTACTGAAGTATAAAATTTAGTGTATGCGATTTCCTTTTAAATAAATGGTCTTTTTTCGGTAATAATTATTTTAATTGCAATTGATAAATAAAATAATTTATTTCATGATTTTAGGTTATAGTTTTACTGATGCCATCCAGAATAGGATCATGCGTGTTATATCACAGAAGGATATGTTGAAATATTTGAAAAATACTTAGATATTTTTTTCACTATCAATAAATTTTCGGTTATATATCTTTTCTTGTGATATTTTAAATATTTTCTTTTTTCTTAGTGCACTTTTTAATGATTCAAAGGATAAATTTCGCAACTTTTATATAGACAAATATAAGGTTTTTAAGTACAAAAAAATTATAGATTACTGAGTTCTGGATGGTATAAATTTTCCTAAAATAATCATTCTTTATATTCAACTTCTAAGACAAAAATGAGTGCCATATTTGGAAAAAGGAAACGAAACAACTTGGATTACCTAGCATTTCACACTTTTTAAGCAAACATTTATGTTTCATAACTAGTCAAACATATTTATTTTTATCCACATGCAATCAAATTGCATTCTGCCGTAATTTGATCACTTCGAAAATTCCAGACTTGGACTTCTATCAGTGTCATACTATTTTTAATTTTTACTGAAAGCTGAAATTAATAAAACATATATCTGTGAAAAATATTTTTCGAATAGGAGTCTCTATATTTTATGCATACCCAAAACAAATAAATATAAAATTGATATATGTCTGTTGCTACAGCAACCGACAGATGTAAACTTTATCTTGTATACATCCCAGAAAATTTATTTGATAGCGGATGTCGCTTGCTCTGATTAATTCGGATTTAATTTCAGTCATCTCTGTTAAGTCGTCTCTGCTGACAGTAGTAAAGTTATATAAATTTTCTATATATGACATTAACAACCTTCTTTCAAAAAAGATAAACAAATATATAAGTTTAATATTTATAGATAAAACCCTCTTTGTGATAAGTTCTCTTTCAGTATTTATAAAATTACTCAAAATTGTCGCTCGCTTTTAAGTTGAAGCTGAATTGGGAACTGCATAATTTGAAAAAAAAATGCTTTAAAACCAAAAAAGTTACAACATAAATTTCTTTTTAGATGACTGATGCAATGTTATTAATTGAAGAATTGTTGTATTTCAAACATGACGACTGTCACTAAAATTTTTTATTATTATATTTGTATGATACAGGATGATTATAATTGAAGTTACGATATCATAAATCAATAATTTTAAAACTACTGGTCAGAATGACTTGATATTTTAGCATAATAATCGTAAGGCAATGGAATTTTGTTTTGTGAAGGAAAATAATAGTTCCGAAATCTGCTAATGGATGGTACTGTCAAAGGAAAGACTAAAAATGGATTCGTTAAGTACAGGTATATTGTTAGCCAAAAGGAAACGACAGAGTTCTGGTGTTTACTAAAAAGTTATTAGCGATAAAACAAATGCATGTTTCTAGCGATAACAGTGATAATGACAAAAAAAAGCTTCATGGAACAAACACCATACTGATGGGTGGTTAAAGTATAAGTTGTTCGATATGCCCTCCGCCTTATTCTGCTACTAACTGGAAGCTCAAAAAGGCTTGATACACAACAGATCATAGGGAATCTGTATTGATGCAATGGATGTGGCATGTGATACTTGCCTTCAAGTCTGCAAGATCCCCAATTTTCCCGCTGTAAACAACATTCTTCATATACCCAAAATTCAGAAATCTCATGAATTTAAGTCGGCCACGTTGTTGGAAAATGGGGGCTTATTATCCTACCATCTCCGAAATGAGATATGCGGATTAGCAATATGCGGAGGAGATCCATCATGCAGAAATATTGTGCGATCCACACACTGACGTTGTTGAAGTGCCGGAACGACATGGTTAAGCAAAAGTGCTTCATCCGCTTCCCAGTAACGGTGCAGGTAACTGTATGTGTGCAGGTAAAACGGACCGGCGATAAACGCTGCCGTTATTCTGCACCACTCAGTGACCTTTTCAGATTGAAGAGGTAATGGCTGTAGCTGGAACATATAAATGGACTTCGTAAGACCACAGAATGTTCCATGGTCATCCGTTGGCTACTTCCATACGGGCAAGAACTCTTAGTGCAAAACATTCATGTGCTTCCAGATCAGCAGGTAGCAGCAACTTCTGCGCATGAATTATCTTGTACGGATAACAGCACAAGATTTCCGTAAGACTTTATGCACCGTGCTGATCGGTATATTCCATATTCGGCCAACTCCCCGTGCACTGCTGATTCCAGTATCATTTTTAGTTTGTTCTTGTAAGACTGTAGCCACATCTTCCACTGCCACGTCAAAGGAACCGATATCTTCAAATTTAGCAATCATTTTTCTGAGACAATTTGTGGTTATCGGAACCGATTTTATCGATTTTAATGTCCGAAACTTCTTGATAGCCGTAAGTGCACAGTTATCGTCCTAATAAAAATGTTTCAAGAGCAGAGCGCGATCTTTCATAGTTGGGGTCATGATGAAGCATTCAGGTAAAGAATAGGTGCTCTGTATTTTTATGGCAGCATGCCTGTGGTGCGCTTGTCAAGTATAAGTAATTCGTTTATCTGCAGACAATGTGAACTTTGACAACGCCATCTATCACAACATTTTGGAACATTTTTTTTCCCTTTTCCAAAGGAAATTCCATTGCCTCACGATTGTGATGCTAAAATAGCAAGTCATTCTGACAAGTAGTTTTAAAATTATCGATTTTTGAAGTCATAACTTTAATCACTCTGTACTTACAAACTAATTTTTTCTAATATAAAATAATATGGGGATAAATGTTAGCTGCCAATAAAACTTCATAAACACGAATAGCAATTAAATAGTAGTAATTATATTTCCAAAGATAAAAATAAATGTATAAATTATGCATGTTTAATTTCTAATATATATTTCTAGGTAGAGTTTTCAGTAATTTTTCAAAGAATTGCCCGGTCAGTTTCTTATAAATTACACCAATAAAGATAACTCTTTTTTACCTTTCTACTTCTACCAAACTTAGCATCAAATATAAATTGGTTTATATAGAAAGAATGATTTTAGAGCATGGAGTTGGTTGTAAAACAGAAAAATGAGCCTATTAGATGTGCAATAGCTATTTATACAAACACTTGTACATATTTAGAAAGTACAGTTAAATTTTGAAGCATCACTATTTTACAGATGCCTCGTGCAGAAAAAATTATTGATTTCTAGATTGAAGGAAATATGATTTATCAGTTATCTTGCCAGTTAAATTCCATTACCATTCAATAAAATTTGAAATAATGAGACATGAACTGTAATATCTTAGTTCTATCACTTAATTCTTGTTAGTTAAAGCGATGAACTGGTTACGCAATGGTTCATTTATTGTTTTGTACTTTTTAGTAAACCCTATGAATGTTAGGAAATTATCTTTATAACGATACGAATCTTTATGCAATTGTAATTGCATTCCTAATAGCGCAAGCCGTTGATATTGCGATTCATTACTTGAATCTCTTTAAAACTAGAAGAGTGATCCACGCAGTTCGGACTTTATCATTAGGAGAAATCATTAAAGTAAAATAATTTCAGTACTTGAAACAAATTGAATTGTAATTTCAGAGTTGGGAGAATAAAATTTGTGTGGTTTTATTCAAGGTTTTAGACTGGAGTAAATTTGTAGAAGGTTTAAAAAGGTAGTAAAATTGAAGTGTAATTATTACACGACAATAAAATATGTTCAAACGATTATATTGAGATATTGTAATTGAATTCTCCTCAATTGATTTATTTTGATTGAAATAAAAAAAAATATATTGAATTAAAAAATGATAATGTAAAGATTTTATCATTATTCTACCATACAACAAAAAAGCATATTTTTGACGGAAGAAGACAAATATAATAAACGAGAAAAAATCCAGAATCAAAAATATCAGATATATTTATGTAAGTCAAACCAAAGAAAATTAGGGATTATATACCATTGAATAAAAATATAAAAATGTGTCGGAAAAATACTGATATTTTATTTCAAGCATTCACGCTTGATTTTATGAGAATACAATTTTTTAATTGATTAGCACATTCATTAAAGTATGTTAAATTTAGCAGATATGTAAGGGGATAACATATAAAATAGACATATAACATGTAAAAAAATATAAACATATAACATATAAAATGTATTATTTTTACTTTATGAGGAAAAACTGAGTCATTTAATTCTTTCGAGAAAACTGCATATATGAAGAATTATGTTCAGTGGTAGCAAGTATTAACATGGTTGTACACCTTGTGAATATGCATGATTAAATAGTCAATATGCCAAACTATTATGTGGTCATATTCAAGATTAAGCATACGCTATTATGTTTGCACGTTATAACTTTATAAAGTTTTTATTCTTCAATAAAATAATCTAACATTACGTAAAATAACTTTAATTACATAGTTTTCTTGCCACTGATAGAATGAAAATAATGTATGTGAGAGTGAGTGCAGCTTTTCTTCATGTCTTTTGTTCTTTTAAAGTACAATTTTTTTTAGATATTTTTTCCGCGAAAAAGGCGAAATCCTTCTAAAAAATTCCTGTATTTTCACTTTACTGAAAATAATAATTTATAATGCTTTACTACTAGATTGAAATAATTTTATAATGAATCATACCATTAGAATAGTATTTTTAATGCTTAAGATTTAAATTAACGCAAAAGAGATGCAAAACTCTGAAAAGAGATGACATTTACACATTTAACATAATAAACGAAAAACATTAGATTTGGTAACATTGAGAATATATCCTTTCGTAAACTTTAGAACTTTCTAAGGAAGCGTCTTTTAATCTTTCATTTACGAACAAGTAAAAATGCATTGCTTAATCATTTCACTATTATTTGGCACTTACTTTCTATATCATTCACATTTAAATAACTGATCGATAGCTCTGCATTATCATTGAATAAGATAGCTCTCTATCTTTATTAATTCGATGTGTCCACTAATTTGAACAGCACAACAGCAGATTCCTTGACAGAGAATGACAAATTACAAGGCTTCAACATCCGAATCGTAATCCAAGTCATTCATTTGTCACATTCATAACCTCATTCTGAATAACTTGGATAGATTCTGTCTTTCTCAATAGTTAATAGTTGCCAATCGGAGATCACAGTCTTCGTCACACACAAAAGGATCGGTATTTACTGTAATGTAACCTTCGTATAAGATTATAATTAATGATGGATATTAGAAGATAAAAGCTTCCAAGATCAACACCTTGATCGGAGTTAGAAGTATTTTGAAGGTATAATTGATATGCACGTTTAGAGTGAAAATTCATCCCATAAACTGAAAATAATTTTCGAAGCATAAGAATTCATAATGAAAAATGGGATTTGGTTATTTAAGTGATGAAATTCTTTTTCAAAAGGAGGCCTGGAAGATGCACCATAGAAAAAGAATATGTAAGGAAAAGTGCCTTTAAAAATTTTATTGACATGCTTTGAATTTGAGCTGTATGAATGGTGACTGCTTGTACGAAACCATCTGAAATATCATTTTACACACGACTAAAAAACATGAAACAAGAGTAGAGATAATTACCAATAATTCTTAATATATTATTTATTTATTATTAAAAAAAATTCATCTAAATCAATATATCAAATCAAGATTTCCTTATTTCGGTTTTTTTTATAGATTATGAACCGAATGTTCAACATATGGGGATAATCTTGCATCTTCTTTCATTCATTCTCTTTCGGAATCTACCTTTTTTCTCATATTCTCTTCTAAGAATACTTCCGTTCTGAGCATTTTCTATTCTTAGTAATTATCTGTTGTCGAATGGATTCATTTTTAGCTGGGAACTCATTTAATTCTTTTTTTTAAATTATGGTCAATCACTTTTTACACTTCTGACTTCCTCTTAACAATGTCCAGAACCTGAATTCGTTAATGTTTTTGATTTTCTTTGTTTGTTGCTTGAGCCGCTTTAAACATTTCATTCTCAAAAACAACTTCTAAAGGGTTTTTTTTTAGTATTCTCCACCTAAATATCTGTCGTTTGTGAAGATTTTTGGAGGAGTATTCCAAGTAATCAAAGCTTAAAATGTCATTCTCTTTAAAATCCCTGGGGGAAATAGATGGTGTTAAGGGCTCCGAATTATTGTTTTATGACAAAAATGAATTGCTTTTCAAACCATGGCTTCACAGTCGCAAACAATGGCAGTCAGTTTTTCATATCTTAGATATATTCTTCCTAAAACTTTCTTGAAATGTTTCTGTCTAGGTGAATGAATAATTTCCTCTTTATACCCTATCATGGTGTTTTAAATAATTTTCTCATCTTCTTCAACTTGTCTCCAGCATTTTATTCCATATCCAATGAGGCCAGCCGACTGATTAATTAGGTGAAATGGATGGATGGTCCCAAAACTGTTATTCTGATTTTTTCAGTACATCACAGAAATCTACTCAAGACATATAATAAAGCATCTCCATCCAAGCAAAAGTTTTCCGTGACAAATTCGAAGTGAAATTGCAAATCAATTCAAACATAGCATATTTTAAGATAAAAGCGCAAATCTCTCTTTAGATTTTATGGGTCAGTCAAATCTGCTTCAGACCTTTCAAGTACAACATATACTCTAACCGGTATAACGAAAGTAAATTCATATTTCTTGAGTTAAAGCCTTTACATTGGGAATAGTTGCTCCAAAGTTTCCATATATATGTCCCCTTTCTCAATATTTTTTCTGAAAAAATGACTATATAAATCTGGATTAAAAATAAGTAGTCTATGGTTATATACAATCTAGTTCAATAACGCCGATGTCTTCTATATCTTGACTATAAATGGCTTTTGTCTTAATTCGGAGAAAGGTTATACAAAGAACAAAACCTGGTATCTGAGTCTTTTTTTCTAGATAGAAGGCATGAAAATGCTTTAGTGTATTTTTACTTATGAGCTAGAAAAATTTGGGGACACTGAATTGTTAACGTTTCTTCTATTATAACAGAATCTGCAGATTTAGTAAAAAATTCAAATAGAAAGGTGATAAAATCGGCTAAAGTTAATTTTGCAGGAGTATATCTCAATTATTCGGTATTTTTAAAGATGTGTTTTCTCCTATATCGATTCCATATAAATGTTTCTTATACGGCATATCTTTATATCCAGTATAAGCATTAAACAAGTTGTTCTCATGATAAACTTTAAAATTGTGTTGGTTTAGATTTTCAGTAAAGGAACAGCAATATAGAACTTCATATTGCTCATAATTTAGAATGCTTGTAGCTACAGAACTTGGAAATGATAAGTGACTCAAAGGTCAGAGAATGAATAAATCTAACCGCACTTATATGATGGATTACCTCTCTTGGGATAATATAAATATTACATGTGGTACGTTTGAAATACAGAGCATTTTAAAATTTATGATTGTTTTCTTTCTTGGGCAATAACACTTGTTCATCCATAAAATATCTGTCGGAAATGGCGATTTCCGACAGATACTTTATCTTCTTTAAACGAATTCAAAAACTGCTTAATTTGCTATTCATGAAGAACAACCCATTTTACTGCCGTGATTCCAAGAATCTTAAAATATGAATTGGAAACGGATGATCACTTGAGATAAAGATATTTAGAGGACCAATTTAGAGGACGCTTTAGTATTTTTTTTTCTTTGATTTAATTTTTTTTTCAAGATATTGGAGAGTATTTAAAGGCAATTTGTCTATACAAAATTTTAATGATTTTTGTTGATTTTTCGATAAATATTGTAAAATGTTAAAATGTATTTTACTTCTTTAGGGTTTTGTTTTTATTCATAATTATCTTAATTTTGGAGTTATCAGAGGAATTTTGCCATATTTACTAAGTTTCATGCTTTATATAATGTTAGAAGTCAGCGTTAGGGAGCTAATAGCATTACAATTCCTTGGTTTTAAAACTTATCGCTGATTCAAATAGAGTATTAAAATGTCAATATAGTAAATTCCTCATTTGTAATTCAAGAACAGTTAGTGTGATTGTTTTATATATGTTGTCACAATTCTATAGGTATTCAGATAAAATGAATTATTCAAAATTTACATAATGCGAAAATTTGAGGAGCTGTTTCTTCCTCTGCCATGCATATAGATCTTATTTTCTTCGTTTTCAAACTTCCTTTAATTTTCCTCAAAAATCGATATGAATACTCCCATTTGTCTTAATCCAATTTGAAATAATATATTCTCAATGTGTGATATTTCTCCAAATTGTTATTTTAAGTAGCAAAACAGTATAAAAACAGAAAAGATTAAATTAAACTGGGACCAGTCTCTAAATATCCACTCGATGGTAAAATCTCAATTATGTTGGGTTGTTCGGAAAGTAATTTCGTTTCTTTTTTGGGGAAATGAAAGACAGTTTTCGTATAATAAACAAATACTTTATTAAATTATATATTGGCCGTTCTGATCCAACACCTTTTGCCATCTTTCTGGTAGTAGCATAATTCCACGCTCATAAAATTTTTGGTTTTTGCTGCCAAAAAACTGATCGAGGTGGTTTTTGACCTCCTCATTTGAAGTGAAGGTTTTACTGTCTAAAAAATTTAGCGAACCAGTTCTGGCACTGGCGTAATGTCAACACACCTTCTCCATACACATCGGTCCATTTCTTTCTGTCTTGAATAGCATTTTTACCTTTTCTGTAGTAAAACAGTAAGATATGTCGAAAATGCTGCTTATCGCTCTCCATATTTAAAAGGGCATTAACCAAAAACTACTGCGTAGAATTAATTGGAATTTTTCACTCACAAGCCTTGCTATACGAGCTCTCAAAGCATATAAAAATTATACGGCTTAAATGTGAAGTTGGGTTCAAAAAAATACAATTAAATACTTTGTCGGGAAAAAACGAAATTACTTTCCGAACAACCCAATACAAACCGATGCTTCAAGACAAGTGTCAGCTTGATGAGGTGATATTTCCTATAACAATTAATCTTTATGAAAAGTAATACATGTTTATAATTTCTCATTGTCTTCTACTTCTTTAAGGATTCCATTATCATTAAGTTTACATAAGGTATTTTTATTTACTCCAGTTTATATGTATTAATCATATTTTGTATAAAAAATGAAATTAGAATTTTTTTCACCATTTCTCCGTTGTCAGGAAAACAAGGCAATTTAAAAAATTCGAGGTAAGGAGAGTTCGTCACTTCTGCTCCTACAGATTGTTACAATACTTCGAAAGCATCCAATGTATGCTGTTAAACTCTAGTCTTCTTTTAGGACTCAATAGGAGTAGAAATTCTAATAACCTTACAACTCCTATAAGTCTTTTTTAAACATTTAACACTAATGGATTTTTCTGGATTTTCCTAAATAGACTAACTCCAGCAAGGAAATGGACGATTGGTGAAAGCCAGGATTAAAAGCATCCATAATCTGTTAGGAGAATTCATTAATTTTTAGGTATGCTGACCACGATTCTGTTACCTTCCTTGAATTTCTGAGCTCATTTCCGTTTGATTAAGGGAACAATGTGAGTTACAAATGCGATTTTCCCTAAAATATCTTACAAAGTCATGTATTCCAGATGTCACTGGTGATACCGAATTGCTCCAAATGCATGAATACAAGATTTATATAGAATAATGGAGTTTCATATTAGCATTTGCGTAATGGACAATTATGACTTCTGATAATTGTGTGTACTTTTTTAAAAATAAACCCGTTTTCTCCTAAAATTAATTCTGTAATTTTTTAAAGCGCTTACAGAACATTCTTTTTTAATAAAATCATTGGACTCTTCAAAACATTTGTCACAAGTTGCGCGTGCTTTGCTCATTAGAATATCACATTACGAAGAAAGGAGTTGCTGAGCGTAATTCAATTTGAAAATCCTCTTGAGTGTCATCGGCTAAATGTAGACTTCTTTTAAAAATCAACTGTTTTAAAGATACGAGTTGTCACTTTGGCTTTTAAGAATGAGAAAAAATTCATCTTTATCTTCAACGAGAATCTCGGGAGTTTCAATAATTTGAAGCCTTATATAGGAACATTTTAGTAGTCAGAGGGTTAACGTACATCACATCTACTATCATAATTGACTTTCAGTGAAATTTAGTATATCAAATTCCAGAACCGTATCATCAAAATTGGCCTTCCTTTTTTCTAATGAGATAAAATATTTTTGTTTTTGTTCAGAGAAAGGCAAATTATAATTCCCAGAATAATAAATATTTTCTATATAATTAAGGAATCAAATAATTCTTATAAGATTAATAGCTATGAAAAGAGCAAGAAACTGAATCATATCATTTTTTCTTTTAAAAACAATAGATATTTTCATTTAGCATTCAAAGCAAAGATTTTAAAAAAAAACAAATCAAGTATATTTTTTTGTTTTAGGGAACAAACAAGGAAACATTTCAAAGAACAAACAAGGAAAAAAAATAAAGTAATAATAAGTAAAAAATAAGCATATTATTTATAAAGAATTTTAAAACAGAAGTCCAGAAAATCATTAAAACAAATGACATTTTTTTATCTTTAAAGTAATATTTGAACTTTCATTATTTTAAGTATTAATTGAAGAGAAAATTTACTTTTTGGATTCGTAATTTTTTCTTCATTAGGAAAAACAATGCCATTAGTCTCTTCTCGCAAATAGGTATGTTTTGCGCAACAACAGAATTATTATTTTTTTATTTTTTAAAATCAATTCCTTTTTGTTTTCAATTTTTTTCTATTATAACGAAAAAATTTCTTTATTTTAAAACAAGAGAAAAGTTTGATAGAAGACGCACTGAAAAAAATGTCACCATTGTTAAAAAAAAATGATAGGATATTTAACTTTAAACGTGTTTATGATTTTTTTTCCAAGGAAGAGTTGTCTTTTTCAATATTAATATATTTATTTTTGATTGCTAAAGAACAAAAAATAATTAATATTTTTATAGTGAATGTCCTATTAAAATATATTATGTCTTATACTTGTATAAACGTGTTGACGTGTTGTAAGTATAATCATTGTATAAACGTGTATTAAGTATATACTTGTATAAACGTGTATTAAGTATATACTTGTATAAACGTGTATTAAGTATATACTTGTATAAACGTGTATTAAGTATATACTTGTATAAACGTGTATTAAGTATATACTTGTATAAACGTGTTGTAAGTATAATCATAGTATAAACGTGTATTAAGTTTATACTTGTATAAACGTGTTGTAAGTATAATTATTTTCTCGTTTTTTTATACATAAAAACTTTTTACGAAATGTTAAATTGTATAAAGCTGGAGAAAATAACGAGAAAGTAAATAAGTCCTGAATCAAAGAGAAAATTTAGAAGTTTGAAACAATCTTGGAATTTCGAATAAAAATTATTCATTAAAAATAATTTTTACTAGTTATCCACCTATCTGAAAATCAACGTTAAATTTAAATCAATATTTTTTTAAATCTAAAAGCCCATTGATTTTTACATTCAATAAACTATTTTAAATTTACTTTAATTAGAAATTGTATTAAAGAATCTCTATTTTGAAATTATTACTCTAAAACACTATTTTAGTTGAATCTATAGTTGGCTTGATCGAGATATAAAATATTAAAAAAGGAGGTGTTATAAAGTTGAACCAAAATTTATATTTTGTGAATTTTCAGAACATTTTATAATGATAAAGTTCTCAAATTATAGCTTTATAAAACATTTAAATTTTCACTCTGATGTATATATTTCTAATATAACCAATTATACTTCTAAATTAACAACTTTATATTGAAGTGACTATTCTATTTCTACGAATTTAATGTTCATGCCATTTTAATTTAATTTAATCGCGGGTTAGAATATTTAATCTTTGGTAAATTATTAAAATCATTAGTTAGAATTCACATTTTTATATTATAAAATTAGACATTAAGACATATTTTATCTCTTGCGAACTACAAAATATCCCTAAAATTAGATTAAGAGATATACGCTGGCTTGAGGAAAAGATTCCTTATTTCTGAAGGAATGTAGGGAACTTTCTGAACTAACTTTTCTCTGAAGATTAATTTTTCCTGATATTAAATAATTAAAAGATGTTAGAGGGAAAGTTTCTGACTTCCTGACAACCACAAATAAAGGGTAATTTTTATTTTCTGGCATATTTAATTAGATATTTGGTATTGTGGTGATGTGACTTTCCAACTTGTTTCAGAGCATGCACTAATTAGAAACTGAGTTGGTAACAGTTAAGAGTCTTCTTGTAATAAACTCTGGGCTTAGTTAATTAATGAATTAGAGTAAATTATACAGAAGAAAGATATTTCAGAATTAGTTCCTTGTTTGTGTGTCTGTGTTGATCAAGGAAATAGTTTTCTAGATAGAATTAATTTTCAGATTACGACAAAAGTTGAAGGAGAGAAATTTGAAGATAATATAAATGATATCAGAAAAATCAAAAGGGATTAAAATAAAGAAATATTTTTACAAATATTATTTTATTTTCGTATGCGATAAAAATTATCTAATTAAAAACATAATTGAAACCTGTAAAAAAAAGGGGAAATTAATGGATCACTCTTAACACCAAAGATCCTAAAAATATTAATGCTACAGAATATAGGCAAATTTAATATATTTCAGAAGAATTTAAGTGATTTCAAAGGAAGATGAATTAAAAAATTTATAATTAATTCTATAAAAAACTATCTCTAGATAATTGATTCAATAAATCTGAGAGGAAAAAATTAATATTTATCCAATACTTCGATGTTTTTCACTCTTTTGTAAAAAGAGAAAAAAAAATTGTACACTAGGGTGGAACGATAATGGCCTTAATTTTTTTTTTTTTTTTTTTTTTAGATTTTAATTTGGTAATAGTACGGAAAAGCTTCCTTTTAGGATTAAAAAAATTTTTAAAAATGTGTTTGCAATATTACATTTTCTTCAGGTTTCGCAAAAAGTTTGAAATTTGTAAAAAAATTGAAAAAATGGACAATAAATTTTCTTAGATTTTAGTATGATAATAGTGAATAAAAGTCAGCTTTTAGATTTAAATAGAATTTGAAATTTCTAGTTGTAAAACCACATTATTTCGAGGTGCCGCAAAGAGAATAAAGTTTGTAAAAAAAATTGAAAAAATATTAACTTCGATAAAATATTCTTATGAATTTCTCTTCATATAATATTACAAAAGGTGATTTTAAAATACATATATAAGCATTAAAATTGTAAAAAATTATAAATTACAAAGTATAATAATAATAAAATATTTTTTATGTCATTGTGTTAAAATTAAAGTTTTTTTTTTTATTCTGAAAAGGTGCCCTCTGGTGCACATTTCGGAACTAACAATTTTTATTCGAAATTCCGTGAGCACATCACGTGTATTGTTTATATACCAAATTTCGTTTCAATCCGTTCACCGCCTTTCATTGAAGAGTTTCGTTTTCCTTTCTTTTTATATTTAAGAATTTCTTTCACATTATAAAAAGTAAAATCCTAACACTTAACATAAATTATATAGCATCTGCACTCCATAGATTTATTATAGCTGTTTGTCGTTTAGGGAAAAAGGATTTTTTCGGTTTTCTTTATTGATAGTTTACATTTTCTGCAATAAATATTACTAAGAGTAGAGATTTATGGATTTCACATTACTGGGAAGCAAAGCTATAAAAGTAAATTTTCATGTAGTCGGAGACATTGCTTGCACATTACACATGCAGATTTGAACTCTAACATTTCTGATGTCGATTTTTGAACTTTCTAATCTTATAATGACCTAATAAGTAAAGTTTTTTTATTAACTAAATATAACGAAGAATGAATGATACTGCGAATTTAAGAATAAATATTTTTTTTAATAAGTATACATACTACATAATTCCTTTCCTCCTGATTGGACAATCTGATCAGTATCGAAATAGGTCCAATTACATTCATTGTATATAACAATTAAAACACATATACATGAGTTCAATAAAGCCTTTTTTTGTTTGATTCCATACTGTATGCATTGTATTCATTTCTGAGAAACTATGCTTTCGTCATTCTTTCAGAACAAAATGCTGTATCTCATTTCTGAATTTCATGTTATTCTGAATTTCATGAAGTTATGGCAAAAAACATACCTGTTGCTTTAGTTTTGCACACCAGTTTATATATAGTCTCTGGTTTTCATTAAAATGCTTATCGTTTGCTAATGCGTTATGACTTATGGGGAAATTAATACTGAATTTGAATCTGACTTATTTAATACATTATTAGTTACCTTTCGTTATCAGCATTTTTGAAAATTTTAAAGAAATGCTAGAAATAAAAGCAACTTAGAAATCTAATCCATTATTCGATCGATATTTTAGTTATTCTTAGAGTACTGAAGTTCGTATCCTTATTTGATAACATCCAATTAATGCAAAATCTTTCATGAAGATAAAATGCTTTTTATATATAATTTTATATTTATTTTACTTCGTGCCTAATAAAGATGCATTTCTTGAAAAGAAGTTTAAAAGATATGAAACAAAATGGGTTTTTTTTTCTTCTTTTTTTTAGTTACAAAAGCCACATGGGGGCAATGTTTACTTTTGTACTATTGAAAGGTATTTTTTTATGAAGAAAATAATATTTGAATACACATAAAAGAAATATTTTGTTCACTTCAGAATACGATTTCAATGGAATCTTGAAATACATCAACTAAATTAATGACTTTCGTCTCCGTTTTCGACTTGTCAAAATCATTCATAAGTTTCATTTTTGAGTTTCCTACTCTTTTACATAAATGAAAAAAAAAAAAAACCTTTTTTATAATCTAGCAAACATCAATTTAAAAACTCATTAAATTTTATAAGATAGGCAATTATATTTTATTATCCAAATATATTTCTTGGTGATTTTCCTCAATGTTTTTGCTATAAGAAAGAACAATCCAAAGTGAAAATTATACTATGTTTGAAATATTTTATTAATAATTTGATATTAGTTATTTTATTTTTTCAACAATTTTCTTTCACAAAAATTAATAAATTATATTTTTTTCCCTGTTAAAATTTTGATTGATTTTCTGATATTGATAAAAATTTGAAATGTGTGATGATAAAATAATCAAAAAGAACAAATTAAAAAAACTTGCATAATTTATATTTTTTGTAAAATTGTAATATATAGTTTTTCTTAAAGGTTTCCCGTATAAACTCTTCCAGACTACCGATTTTATTTGAACAATATAGGAAAATATAAATATTACCTTTCATTTCTCATATATATAATTTTAATTATGGGAAATAATTATGAGATATAATTTTCGATAATTTATATTTGAAATATATTTTGAAGATGAATTCATTATATTATGAGGAAAATAAAAATAGAATACATTCAAATGTAAACATTTTTATTTCTGATACATTAGATTATTATCATAACATAAACATTTGGTGGTATAATTACCTTGGTGATTATTATTGGGAAAAAATAGCCCAAATATCTTTAATTCGGATAATACCATACTCTGATTGGGTTTTGATATATCCATCTTCTAGGGCGACAGAATAATCGACTTTATCCTAATATCACCCATCTGCAAAATCCAATCCTTTAGTGCGAGATGAAGACAGTCAGCGCAGTTGGTCAATCAGAAACTGCTGATAGAGACAGGATATGTCTTTAGCTTAGAAATGAGGAAGGGTTGCAATAAGTATGTGCCTCCGTTAATGGTCCTGCTCTTGACGCCTTACGATTTGTCATACTCTTGCAGGTAGTTAGTGCATGTACAATCAGAATTAGGGGATATTGCAAACCTGAATTATAGTTAACTTCGATGAGAGAATCAAACATGAATTATAGTTTGGGAATAAATGTATATTTGTTATAATGCATAATTATTGTCATAAAAAGGATCAATTTATATAGATTTTTTATGAAAAAACTATTCAGTAGTTTTCATTAGATTATATAAAATGCCATAGAAGATTAATTGATATGTTTAAGATTTATATCCAAGAGCGAGAGTTTATTCGCGAATAATGATTATCTATATTTTAAAAAATATTACAGTGTGTTTTAATTTCATTCAAATTAATCAGAATCAAGAATTAAATAAACAGGAGTTTTGAAGTCTTCAAAATTAATTAGTATCATTCGAGTCCTGTAGAGAGAAGCATAATAAACAGCTCCCATTATTTTATTAAATAAAATGTTTTATGAAGATCGAAATATTAAATGAAAGATGTGTCAAATATATGTCAAATGTTATATTGAAATAGAATTAAAATATTCTATCTGAATCGGCATCTAAAATATTGATTGGATATCTATGGAAAATTCGGACACTCTAAAAAAATATTCTATGCCAATGAGAGGATATATATATTCCTGAAATAATAGACAACAAAAATGGCGGAAGTATTTTGTTAAAACTTTTGTTTGAAATTATAGTTTAATATTCAATTTCTTTGGAGAATGTGAATTGCAATTCCAACAGTTTTTCCAATTGTTTATGTAACAGTTATTGCAATAATAAAGAGAATTGCTAATACAATGTATTTATGAATAATGAGGAAAACAGAATCAGTTTCATTATAAAATATATTTCAAATTAAGCTATGGCTCAAATGCGTAATTCTGATATATTGCCGATAAATAAATTTATACTTATAAGGCATTGAAATTCAGGCACTAAATGTAAAATTAAATTTTTAATTAATTTAATAATTTTTATGCAAAATAATCGAATAAAATTCGAATAGAAAATCAAACAGATCAGAAAAAGGATAAACATTAGCAAAATATCTTATTTTCTTTAAAATTCCTTTTGCTATTCAGTATTCCCTTTGTGCTATGAAACTAAATTAATTTTTTGTTCGAAATTTATCTTGTATTAATAATAATTTTTTATCGTCATTAAAGGAACTGAATGATTTCAAAGATTAAAATTTTTTACCTTTTACTAAGAACATATATATAAGAACTTCTTCAGTAATCGATAAGTAATATTTGACATAATTATAAGGCTACAGTTAAAGCAAAAGTTAATAATTTATTGACTGATTATCCCTCTATATGCAACTTAGTATAGATAAATTATTAAAAAAGTGAAAAAAAATGTGCCACAATCTGTAGCACCATCATTAACAAATAGTGATCGCGAAACGGAAGATACAATCTCACAACTCACTCACTCTCACTATTATATGCTCCAATATCTAAATTGTATTTTCTAAGAGGTGCTGCAAGGTCGCATGCAACCGACCTTGAGAAAGGTATGATTGTACCATATTATAATTTTACAGTGTGGAAACAAGTTTTATAAAATCTCATCAAATTTTTAAGGACGCCGTTATGCAAAGTTTGAGTGTATGAAACAATTAAGGAACAGTCAGGTCAAAGAAATCATTATAAAAATCGGAGATATTTTTGCAATATGATATTAGTTATCACAATATAAGCTGCAGATTGTATGATGAGGATTTGTCGGGAAAATAAGGCTAGAAGAACAGTTGACTAATAAGAAAACAGGATTTTCGAAACTTATGTTAATGTAAAAGCACATATACATTAAATTTTTTTTTAAGAAACTCTAAATTTATTCACATTTATAAAACATTTTTAATATAAATTAAAATTCTATATATTTTTTTGAAATATATTCAATAAAACAAATTACGTTTTCGCAATTTTGTTTTGGTCTCAATATTAATAATAAAAATTTATTTTCCATTTTTAAAAAAATTACAGTAATAACGAATTTTCAAAAAAAATTTTCTACAACTTTTCCTTCAATGGTAATCATTTTTATAGGCAAATTTTACTCAAATTTCCTTCCAAACAGGCATGCCTAATGGAATTAAAAATGTATAAGTATTTCACATTAATTAAATTTAAAAAACATATACTACATATAATGTAACTGAAAAGTAATTACAAAATTATAACTTATAAGAAGTCAAAATAAAAATGAAAAAAACTCATTTTACATAAAATTATTAAAAATATATTGAAACAACGATGCATCAGGCGTTCCGTGACCGTAATCCTTTTTCTATGCAAAAAAGCAAGCCAGAGGAAGCCTCCTTCATCAAAATAAAACTTCACTCAACCTTTCAGAGTTACTAAGTAATTATGTTTGCTGATCGTAATGACTTGGGAACTGCAATTTTCATCCAATAAGTGTTTTTTTTTTTTGTTCAATATAACGTCTTCGCATAGACGGTAATGTTTATTTTAGGTTTTAGGAATTTCCTCTAACTGCTTCTCATTCTCTTTCACCAAATACGAGACTCATTTTCTTCTCTTCAATTGCTGTTCTTATTTTGAAAAGGGAATCATAAATCAAAGAGATGAATGGATGTTTTCCACACAAAGAATTTGCTTTCTGATGGATGTAATAAAATATATTATTAAGGTCTGTCCATCATAACATTTATGATTTATAATGTGAATTTAAGCTGTTTAGGTTGTCCATGCAATTCATGAATGTAGAGGCTTGTTTATATTTTATTTGGCTTTAAAAAATTTAAATATTTTGTTTTGAAAGTTGTTAAAGTATTTTATATAAAATATGACTGCTAAGTTCATCTCATTTATACTTTAAAGAATTTTTAGATCTTGTTAATAAATTGAACATTAATTAATTGAATTTTCGTACTTTCTTATTGATATAAAATTAAAGAATCTATTTACTGTATGAGAAAAATTTATTAAATAATGAGAAAAAATTAATAAATATTTCTTATTATTGTGATGTCTTCATATATCAAATTGGGTGCAATTTTGCAGTAAGTGATAAATTATTCTAAATGGTATTAAACATTTGTATACAAGATATTGGAATCATTGGTTGAGATAAACCAATTTTTTAACAAAACGTATTAGAGGAATTATTTTATTTTTGCAAATGTTTCATTGTTAGAATAATGTTTTCTAATATTTAAAGTTTTTTTATATATTTAATTTTCTTAATATTTTAATGTAAGGCAATTATTATTTTTTCCCAGAAGATTATAATTTCCTTAAATGTATTCTAATATGCACACCCAATGGTTGCTACGATTTTGGAATTAATTCTTCTCAATCTTTACATTTTCTAATTCTTTCAACGAAATAAATAAAACTTCATCAAAAGTACAGTTCAATACTACACAAATATAAAAAAACACAAATAAATATAAAACAATACAAAAACATTTCCAAATCATTAGTTTGCTGCTTATTTAAGATACAATGGTTTTTTAAATATATTTAAACAAGAATATTCAGCACCATCAGAAACTCGCACCAGTGAACACAGCCATCTAACGAGCCACTTTCTTGATATTTCCTCTCTCAGTGCTTTTTTTAATGCCAGTAAAAATCTATGAAATGAAGATTAACTAAACAGGACAAAGACAGCTCTTATTGCCAAATAATATCCCAAATTTACTATCTAGATCGTAATTAATAATTCTATTCCTCAACTAGGTTATACTTAAGACATAACAATGTACCAGAAGCAAAAATAATTTCCCCTATCTTCTGCTTGGTTTCTTTTGTTGTATATTATAAGTCTAAATTATTCAAAATGGAGAATACATAGACTCAGTTCTTGACTTCCTATCTCGGTCTATGCGAAATTATTAGAAATTTGATAGAAGGATGAATATTTGCTCACTAGGAAATCTAAGAGGTCGTCAAGCCCCTTACAAAGAAGATGCACATTGTGGATTTAAGCCTTTATTAACATGTGTGCAAATCCCATAAAAGGGATGAATAAAAAAACAATTATGCATGCATTAATACACATCTGAATTTTCCATTCTTTAATATCTAGTCCATATCTAGCAATTATTAGACATTCAATAGAAATATGCTTTTATTCAACTTCATAAATCCAGGTTTCACCTATCTTTTAACGTTTTACGAAAATGAATGTAAATATGTAGATTTACATATTTTAAATGAGACAGCTGTTCCACTAAACAAAAGCTGAAGCAATCCTGTGCCAATCCCGATCTATAAGAGTGTACTAATTTGGTTTACTCTTGACAAATATTATTGCTAAATTTGTTTTTGATTCAGTTTAAATTGAGAAGATTAATATCATAATATTTAAAATATGGGACACAAAGTATACTGACTTATACGTTATAATATGTTATAAATCACAAAGCTATTTATAAAAAAACTTATCGACATTGAATTATTTAAACAGTTTTTGTTTGCTGATTTGTGAGTCGATAATAAAAGTGTTAATCTAAAATATTCTCAAAATATGTATTTGAAAAAATTGAAATCACTTAGGGACATAAGTTTCTGAAGCATCTGCTTCTAATTTTATATTATTTCCTGAAGATTTTATTACTTATGGAAAAGAAAGTGTTGTCAAAATATAATTTAACAAATAAAGAGGAAATGAAGTCGAATATTATTTTTTGATTGAATGAGGAAGAATAAGAAACTTTGTACTGAAACATAAAATAATATGATAGAAAATATTTATAGTAAATATCTACTTAAATTATTTGATTATATCATTAGTTCTTAAAATAAAATGGTCACATTAATGTTGATTGAATTGTTCAATTCTTCTTAACGAGTATTTAATTGAAAAACGAAAATGCAGTTTTAAAATATTATAAAAGTAAGCATTTTCTTTCCATTCCTGCCTTCTACATTTAGTCATGATATGACATACGTTTATCCAACCTGCAATATTTAATTAATAATTAAAAGTATTCCTAAATATTTCAAGAGATGAAAATCATTGAATTTTACATTAAATATATTTTTTAAGAAATTTACAAGAAGTTGAATGCGATCAACTCCTTTCAAATTCAGGTTTTAAAAAGAAATCAATCACCTTAAATTTTAAAATAAGAAAATGCAAATGGATTAAAATTTTACGCATGAAACGTAAATCCTTCTCTTATTTTCTAACAAGAAATGCTTCAAAAAAGGTAAATGAACATTTTTTTCTTTTTTTTTACATTTAAAAATGTTAGAAAATCCAAACTATTTCAAAAAATTGAAGTAATAACTTAATTAATTTAATTACATGTCTTGAATTATTTAAAAAAATGTATTAATTTATAAGCGCTTTTTTTTCTTTTTGTATTGTATTAAAATAATTCAGCAGTACAAAGGAACCAATAATGTAAAGGCTATTTTCTATTTTTCGCCCTTTTTTTATACAAAAAGGAACTATTTTTTGTATAAATTTATCTTTGTTAAGTGACTAACTGACTTATTAAAGTCAGAAAAGTTTTAGTTCAAACTTTTTTAAAAAATAAAATATTATATAAAATATATATATTATCTCAAGATGTAGAAAGATAGAATATTTCTTTATTAAATTTATTTGTATCAGGAAAAAAGTTAAAAATTAATAAAATGGCACATTATTCTTTTAATATAATTTATGAGAATGCATCATTAAATGCAACATTAATTCATTAATTTAAATAAAATGCTTTCTAAAAACAATGGAACTTTTACAATTTTTTTTCTAATGTGAAATTAAATGATTTGGTATCTACTATTTATTCAATGAAGAATTTAAAAATAACCTTCTTTGCTTACGGTATCAAACTTCAAATATTTTAATTTTCTAAAGTTAATTAATATTTTTATATTAATATGTATTATATTAATATAAAAATGTATATTATGTATATTATTTAATTCTTTTATTTACAGAATTAAATAATATCCACAATATTGGAACATGAAAAAAATTAAATGAAATAAAGACTCAATAATGAATAATGAATGAATAATAATGAATTTTATTTATACATGCTTGTATATTTTTGACACTTTGATTAGCAATAAGGACGAATTGCTAAATGAATTGGAATCATGCGAACAATGATAATATTCTTAATTAGTTCAACAGCAAACACAATTTTATAAAATAATTGCTGATTCCACCAAGAGAGTTGTTTGAAAAATTATAACTTACAAACGCATAATTATAGCTACACGAAGCTTAGAATGTGATTTCAAATCTTTGTTTTCTAATTAAAGACACAAATTATTATATCCTCAACCTTCTCAATTACAAATGCCGTTTCTATTGTCTGTGGAGAAGGCTGTCAGCGTGTTTGGGCAATTAGAATCTACTAGAAAGACATTATCAGTCCACATTTACTCGAAATGAACATGTGACTGAGGCAAATAGACACTTTCGGTGACGAATCTGAACTTGGCGACTAATTTGTCATGGTCTTGTAAGTTGTTTATGCTTGTTTTATATCAGTTAGAGAAAGCATTTAATTAATAAATTTCAGATGTAAAGTCGATACATTTGATAATTGTAGCATAATTGTCCCATTTGAATTTTAATGTAACGTAGAAAGGGTGGGAAATATGGTGAAATAATAAATGGACGATGTTTTTCTTGAAGATGCGTTTGTTTACGATGTAGATGAACATATATTTATATCATAATCAAACTTATGGTACGGATATACCTCCACTGAGACTTAAGGAAGTGCAGACTTCCTTAACTTTCATTGTCATCTACATATATATAAATTTATACATACCTAATACCTATGTCTTTTATTTTGAAGTGCATTTTAGATGTAGTGTTTTAAGAAAGTGACATTTTCCAACAATGGATGAAACACATCACATTAATTGAAAAAGATTTAGAAAACAACTTGGTTCCTTAGAAAAATTAAAAAAATTGAGATTTCTCTTTTAATTTTTTTTTTGACATCTGTCATGTCTTTTTGTTATAATGATTCTTCAAAAATATGAAATTAGTATTCTTAAATTATAAACAAGTAATATATCTGATTCCACTAATTGCTGGAATTACAGTTCAGCCTATTGAAAGAAATATCTTAATCAATGCATATTATTGTGTCTTTTGAACTTTCATCGAACGGAATTTTAATTATATTAATGTAAATGACTAAATTATTATTTTTATGATGCATAGACATAGTAATTTATAAAAGAAGGAATATATTAAAAACATATATGCAGATCAGATTTTAATGAATCATGATGTTCGAATTATATTCGGGCGCCTGCATTCGTTTTAGATTTGATTCAAACATCATTCCTTATGGATTGCTAAATCTTTAGATTCTGGCATATTTAATACCTACATTTCTCATGCTAATTAATGATATTAAAGTGAAAAATAAATGATGTGCACACTAATTAAGGAATTATTACTTATGGAATTCAAATTTCGAATCAATAGATTCTAGGAATTTTCATGGAATTGTGATAGAATACGATCCAAGGAATTGATGCAAATCCTTCATTACATGATTCTTGATAAAGAACAGAAATTGGTTTGTAGACAATTCGACAACTCATCTAGTTAATATTTGATGTAGCATTTGAATTAAACTGAAAAACTTGCTTTTAAATCTAACAACATACTATGTAGAACTCCATTCAGATGATTTTAACTCAGAACATATTTTTGGAAATCATGGATGAAAATAAACAAGAAAAGCGATTGTTTTCAGACGATTTGAAAAATATTGAGTATTTATTTTTCAATCTCTAAATATGTGAGAAGTCCCTCACTTTCTTGTATTCTGGACAATGACGCAGATCACTCTTTATGATTTCTTTCTTTGCTGCATTGCCAGATCCGATAAGAATTCCCTTCGTAGGAGATAATTATCTTGTACGACAGACATATTCACCTAATTTGAATTCTATGGAGAATTTATGAGACGCCTTGGAGAAACACACCGATATTTTTCATTTTTTATTTTGTCCACCATGAATTCTATGAGAAAGTAATGAAATATATTTCTTGGTCAGGTTACTCTAAATGTATCACAAGTGATAAATACTGTATCTATAATAAGCTCTCCTACTAGATACTCTTTCTCGCACGATTCGTTTATATAACACGCAGTTATTATCTTAATTTTTGGATGGTTATTTCTAAGTAATTATACAGCTTTTCTTTGAGAAACTTGTTTCATATTCATTATTACTATTTTTCATGATAAATCTTCTCGGATAATATGTAAAAAAAAATCCTTAAGGTCATTTGTTTACCAAATATTTATTTTGTGCTCCAGTGTAAATTTGTGAATACCAATTCAATTAACTGCTATTTAAACAATGTATAACTTTTATTATTTTTAATCAATAATATTATTATTGTTGAGCAACCAAAATAAATATAAACAATCGAGAGATTGTTTAAATTGCAGAAATTAGAGAATTCAGAATAGGGCTTATATAAATTAATGAATATCATAAATATTGCAATGAAGATCAAATTTGTGAAGTGCAATGTTGAAATCTTTTCTATTTATTGACTGTATGGTTTCTTAATCAAATAGGCGAGTTAAAATAATGAATTAAAATAATATATCACATTAACCTTCCAGCCTATTCCATAACTTTGAATATAATTAGATTTCATTAAATTGCATACATTAACTATCATTCATTGTGATCAACGCAATTTAAAATATAAGTAATTGTCATTTATTAATATTTATAAATGCATTGAGCATGAAAGAATTTTAATTCAAGAGCTAATGGAGAATGGCTAAATGTTGTTTCCGATTTCAGTTATTTCAAATCTGAATCATATTCCAGATTTTATCGATTAAAAAATAATTATTTATTGAATAATTTCGCAATTCTGATATAGCTATTCCAAACTCTGATTCTATTCTAGAATTTGGCATTTATTAACCCTGATTATAATTATCCTTAATGCATTGAAGATTTAATTGTGAACCATAATAAAATGATCATACACTGTAATGATATTCCAAACTTATACCGCAGCTACGTGTGGTTATATTTTACATTTAAGGGAGGCAGTCAGTCCAGTTTTATCTAACTGGATGTTCAAAGCTTGGTTTATAGCCACCGAGCTTACATTAATGAGCATTATATATATCCTTAATTATGGATGCCGTAAGACTCTCATTTGTAGCTCGCTTTAGGCTCCGAATGTCGGTAATAAGCTACATTAAAATATTCCCTTCCGTTACGCAGAATTCTCCGAATTATATGTAACTTTGTCACTGAATGAATTCACATATGAAGTAACTGCTCAGATGCTGTTTCCCGAAACGAAAGTAGTTTAATACAGTGAAACATAGCTTAGAACCTACACGCGAAACTATTTAAATATATTTTGGTTACCACTATATGATAACTATAACTTAGACAGTGAAATGTTTTGTGAAATTAAGCTTGTTTTTCTGTATTTCATAAAGATTGATTTTCATTATTTGTAACTAACTTTTAATTTGTGTTGTTTGATGTCAATGCGAAGATAATTTCATCAATAGTTAAGACAAATATTTTTAACTAAGAGGATATTTAAACTTTATCCTGCTTACTTCTGGTATTAGGTATACATAAAAATAATAATAAACATTTTAATCTTGTTTACTGAAAAAATTAACAATTTAACCATTATATATGGTAAACAAGGATAACATTTTTATCTTCGGTAAGAAGCTGAGTAGTAATTTTTAGGTGAAGAGTTGCAGAACAGAGATTAAAAAGATAACTATTAATCTAAAACCTAAACTTTAAGAATAAATGTTTCTCTTATTATTCGTTCTTTCCTATAAATATATCTTTATGGCACAGCCACCGTTTTTCAGTTATTTCATATTTTTATTCATTCTGCACATTTAGCTGCTGTTAGTAGACTAGGTTTACACATAAATGAATTTTTCAAAATCATTTTATATATTTTAAAATATTAAGTTTCTTTTTTACCTTATAATCATTCTATCTACATTTCTATTTTTTCTATAAATTATTCTATCTCAGATTCTACTCTTTTCTAATTTATTACTTCATTTTTTCAATAAACCATTTTTTTTATTTGCCACTTTTTGAAAATGCAAAATCCTTAATGACTTTTTTGAAGTTTAGTTTAATTTGAATTCATTATTTAACAATGAATAATAAAACATACACTTTTTAAAAAATGAAATAAATAAATAAAAAAAAGAACGGATGAGTCAGAAAAATATTCTTTTCTCCCCTGTAATATCATGGGTGGGAAATAGAATTAGCATAGTAGAGATGACTTCATGTTCAAAGAATACATTCAAATGAATAAGATGATTGTACATCACCTTTCTCGTTTATGAATTCTAACATTTGAAGCGTTGCATATAAATAAATTAAATGAGATATTTTATAATATTGATTAAATTGTATTAAACCAATGCATAACAGATATATTTTTATAAAAAATAATCTTTTTTAAAAAATGATCAAATTTTAAAAATCCACTTTTACCATTATCATGACTACTTCTGAATTATATGCCAAATTCCCCATTTGTTTTGCTTGATTCATTCTCCTCATTTGAATGAAGGCTAAATGTCTTGCTTGATTTGAGGATTCAAGGGATTTCAGTCACAAAGGAAAACTGTGTAAATTGAGATATTCTTTAAAATATCATATCAAAATATTTGATATATTTTTTAGAAAAGTGAATAATTTATCAAACTGTTTGATAAAATATATTGGTTAATGCGTTGTAATTTGTTAAGTAATTCTAGACTGCCTAACTTAGAGCTTTCAATGTATACTTTGATCAGCAAAAAGAGGAAATGATTTCTTTAGACGAAGTAGTTCTAATCAATCAACAGTTTAAGTCATTTAAAGAATTCAAAATGTGGGTTTTGAATTTTTGTCTGGGTTAATCAAATATTATTTTAAAGACAGCTATATCACAAAACAAATGAAGTAAATTCATAATCTTATAAAAATTTCTATGAATTTTACTTTTAATTCCATATTTTGTGAGAAATCAACTAGTGCACAAAGCAGTCAAATGAATATTTTGTTCAAAATATTTGTAAAGAAATCCAATAATCACCCGTTACTTTTCCCTTCTATTAATGTCAATATCTTTGGAAGAACTGTGTAATAATCGAACATTTATATTGTTACAGGTTTCAAGTATTTCAAAAATTTTATATTATCACCCAATTTATGTATAAAGAGAAATTATTCAGTAAAAATTTTATTAATGACAATAATAAATAATATAGGGTAGATATCTCTATTACTGGAGATTCATAGATATTAAATATTATTTTTATTGAAAATTATAAGATTTCTATTTACTAATAGAAATGACCTAAAAATTATAAGTTAAGAAACTCTGACATCCTTAAGATTGCAATTAAAATCCTTGAAAAGTAGAGCATTATTCTTATT
This sequence comes from Argiope aurantia, assembly GCA_026543865.1. Classification (NCBI taxonomy): domain Eukaryota; kingdom Metazoa; phylum Arthropoda; class Arachnida; order Araneae; family Araneidae; genus Argiope; species Argiope aurantia. The sequence continues at coordinate 25,341 of JAPMOR010103888.1, read as the reverse complement.
TTATGAAATTCATATTTAACTAGAACATATCAGGCATTACTTTGTACATACCCATTATACGAACATATACCCATTATTCGAAAATATACCCATTATACCGAACATATACCCATTATTCGGTGCTAATAGGTGATTAACTTTTAATCAGCTATTAGCACCGAAATCACCATGTATAATAATCCAAAAAAAGTTCAAATATTGGAAGATATTTTACACTTCAAAATAATTCAGAAATTCATGGGTTAAGAAGTACATTTTCTACTAAGTTTACGCTTATTTTTGACGATATCAAAACTTTTTCTTCATATACGATACAATGAAAATCTGTCATTTTCGTTTCCAAGATATGCATTATACACGTAAATTTTGCTTGAATAAATTAAATAAGGTATATCAATGTGGGTGCTCATGGAAAATTCGAAATTTTTTCATACGAAAAATATTGAGATTCACATAACTTAATATGATATTAAATGAAATCATTTGGAAAGATAGGCAGCAGCTTTAAATATGAAATGAAAAAGCAACTTCTATAATCTATTCTAAATTTTATCATTTATTTTTAAGGAACTTTGAAAAATTATTTTTGGAAGAATATATGCAATTTCTTAATTAAATTTATCACACAGATAGTCTCAAATCACTCTAGGGCATTCAGGAAAATGCAAATACTTAGAAATGTTTCTTAATCATTATGCATTCATTATAAGGTTGCGAAATTCTCTTGAGTATCGTTATAGATATGCATATTATTGCCAACAAAGAGTTTTGAAATTGTGTTTTAAATAAGTATCTATAATATGTGTTATAAAAGGTATAATAAAATAATTTCGGAAATATTTTCCTTATTAGAATTCACTGTATAAAACGACAATAAGTGAAGAAAATTTTATTGACTTTTAATCCCACGAGTGTTTTATGCATTTAATTTTATTAATTTTCCTTTCATTAATGAAATTTCCATTTAATACATTGCTCATGTGAGATTATCCTTGAATGAGTATAGCAATTAAATGGTATTATTTATAATTGGAATAGTTTTATAATATTTTTAAAACTTCAAAGCTGGTTTTGACAGTATTTTTCATTTAATTTCTAAATTAAATGAATAATAATATAATTATAAATGTTCTTATGTGAATTAATCTGTAAAGATAAGTTAATGAATTGAAAACTAATTTTTGTCATTCTTTTAGTATTGAATGATTGTAATATTAAATCTGATTTATCAGAATAAAATTTCTTGATTATTTCTTGATGTATATTCTTTTGAAGATCCAGATACAGAGCAGATTTAGTAGCTTAAAAGGAAGGAGTAATTTGAAACCAGCAAAACAAAAGACACAAATATGAGAAGTCATCTTTTTACTTTCATATTCGAGTAAAATAGCATTATAGAGCTATTGCTTAAGAAATTGAATGTTTGAAATGATTAGAGTAATAAATATATTCTCAATATCTTTTATCAAAATGACGTTCTAATTATATTAAAATAATTTGAAATGATCCAGTAATTTTAATTCTTTTGAAAATTATATAAATTTGATAATAAAGTTTTCCATTAAAAATTGAAATAAAATTGGATAAAAATTTTATAATCAAAAAGTTAAAATACTGAGATAGGTCCCCTTTAAAAGCTTGTGCCAGCAATATAATTTATGATGCAAGTTTTGTTCCTCAAACAAGGCAATACAAAATGATATAATTATAATCTTTTTTTCTTGTTAAGATCACTGGAGGAAATATTTTCCAAATATGTGTATATATTAAATTTATTCTTTTTACAGTTGGCAAAAATAACTGGGGAAAAGAAACATGACATTAAATTTAACAACACGTGAATGATTCTCCCATGATATCCTCATATAATTAAATATAACAATGTCACTTTTAACTCGGGTAAAAAATAGTCTAGACAAAGTATTGTAGAATAATAAAATTCTAAATGTCCTCCAAAATGTTTTACTATGATTATTTAACGATTCAGTAATTATTTAAAAGTATTTTTCGTTTTATTACTCTTTCTGTAATATTTAGTAATTGTGAAATATAAAAATAATATATAATTCTACGTCGATAGCCTTGGAAGTAACGTACAAATAAAAACAGTATTCGATAGTTTAACATTTTAATTTGGTAATGCAAATTGACAATATTGGCGATTTTCTTTCGCTTTTCAGATTTCATTTTTTAATATTTAATTTTTAGTTTTAGTTTAAATATTGCTTAAATATTTATGTCATGCTATTTTTCACTTAGGTTTTATAAATACTTATACGGAAAGAGCTTTCTGCGCAACGTATTATATATATATATGTATTTTTTTTCTATGGACACACACATTTCAATCCGTTTCCTTTCAAAAACTTCCTTTGAGAATTGGTTCACTTGTTGTCCAGAGTGTCTCTGTCTCACGAGGATTCCCTTTCCATTACATTTTGAGGCATGTTTTTCTACTTTTTTCCAGTTTCAATCAAGTTTGCATTGTCCACAACAAAGAAAAAATATATTTTATCCACTACAATACACAGAAAAAATTTCAAATTATCTAGCGCATATTCCGTTATTCTTTAAAATACGGGAGAAATGGTTTATTGCTCTTCAAATCGCCATAGTCGTTGAAAGACTGAGATTAAACGAAATTTTCTTCATCTGAATATTGTCAGAGATAGGAAAGCACAATTCTCATCTCTGAGATCGTTGTTTAACAATAAAAATGAAGATAATTTCACTCTAAACAAATAAAAATAATAAAAATGTATATATATTAGTTGAGTTTAATGAAATATAAACCAAAATCTAAAAGAGTGGTTCAGTTCATTTTCTGTGAACAAATACACTAAATCCATTTTTCTGCAAAAAGTATGAACCCTAACTATGTATCATGTTGGGTTTACACTCGGCCAGTTATAAGAGGGCTACTAGGCAAAGCATGAGTAGGAAGAGACTGATTTATGTTTGTTTCATAAGATAGATTCAAGCATTCCGCGCATGTTTATAAATTACCGTTTTGGTGCCCTTGATTTTTTTTTACTGCGTATCGTGTTAAAATGATGGATATTTACACAAAGAAACATGGTAAAATAAAAAAAAAAGGTCAACATACTTAAATATGGAAAACTATATAAAAGAAGTGGCAAATAAAATGAAAAAAGAACACAACCTCGCATCAGAAAAAGCAAAAAATACCGGAATTAATCTACGAAAAGTGATACATTTTTTCATGCCAAAAAAAAGTCAAATTCTATAAACGCATGCGCAGAAAGAAAAAATAAAATATAACAGCATGTTGTTGTGCCACCGGGAGAATTACTTGTCATCAACCGAAAATCATTTTTCAGCCTTTCTACGCATGCGTTGCCTACTTGCCGTCTTATAACTGGCCGACTGTAAACCCGGCATAATATAGCCTCTGATTCTATCTTGAGGAAAGAGGATAGAAGATTTCTATAAAGCAGATTTACCACAGGTGGAATTTATTTTTTGATTGCTTCAATCGTAAATAATATTTATTATTATTATTATTTTTACTTTTTTTAATTGTATTTTTTTTCGTTTCTTTGGTTTAACTGTTTTGCGCATATTAAATACTTAAAACATTTTTTTCTATTTTTTTGCAAAGTTCCAAGAATGCAGATATATTCAAATTATTTAGTTGTAATACCGCACCATAGCACGCCTAATTGTAATTATATAGCATATTTGTAATAGCTCGCATATTTGTAATAGCACCATAGCTCGAATAAATTTCATTAAACTTTTCCATGGAGGATTACAAAATATAATCATTAAAAGATAATTATTTACCATTAAAACTTGATGCTCATCAATCATTGAGCTACATATCAATATTTTATCTATTTAATAGTTGTCAATTTCGCTTCAACAGTATGTATATTGGGTGCATGGTTGCTTGATTACTGGGTCATTTTACGTCTACCTTCTTTTATTACAACTGCCGACAAATTGAAGTAATGCTTGAACTTTATAAATAAAAATAATATATGGAAAATTTTCTAATGATAATAATTTTATAAAAAAATTATAAATATTTATATGTTGTCACTAGCATAATGAATTTGTAATAAACTGCAGTGTATTAACCATATGCTGACAGTCCGATTAATGGATTATATTTTTAAACATTTTATATTTTAATTTCTTTTCATTATATATATACATATATATATATAGGAAATTATCAATGCAAGGCCTAGAAAAGGACGCATGCCATTACAAAATAGAGGAAATAATAAAAATTACTATACTTCAAGAAGAATTGAAGATCAAATATAAAATATTTTCTTCAATAATAGAAAAGAATTCATATCCACTAATGCACTCTGTGACAGAAATTAAAATCAAAATTTCCCACGCAATGAAAGAAATGTCAATGAGTTCAAAAGACTAAAATTTTAGATCGGTGTTTTTCATCTGATAAGAAGTATTTCCAGGATTCCACGGTACTTAAAATTATTAATTTGAAATTAAATATCAAAAGTATGTTATAAGCTAAGCTAAGTATTAGCATTAGCATTTTTAAAAACTGTATTAATCAGATTCATTCTGTTGAATACAAATCAATTATGTGAATGGCAGATTTATATTTTAATTAATTATTAATTTCTCATTATCGATATTTAATGTGTCTGATAACAATCCATCAAAATCAACTATATTGAATTTTCAATCGTTTTGCTTGTTTTAGAATTTTCAATTAGTTTGTTTCAGAATTTAATATTAGACATCAAGATATATCAAGATTTAAATTTTAAATTCCAAATTGTTACAAAATGATAAAAAAAAATCTTGCTCTTTTTACATACTTTTCTAATTATAGAAAATTTAGTTTCCTTATTTTTGCTTTCATATTTTAATCAAATTATTAAGGGAAAATGGGCTGAAGAAGTCGATCAGTTCTCTTTTGCAATCCCATTTGATTTTTTCCCCTTTCTTTCAACTAAAATACATAGATTGCTTTGTTAAATTACTGAAAACTTTTTACAGAGCAGATTTAAATGTATTGTGGCATTTTAAATCAAAAATGACGTTATATTACAATAATATTTATATTTTGACATTCATGTAACATGGTTTAATGTAAGAAAGCATTTAGATCGATTGCAGAAAATATAGGTACATGCATTTCGAAAAATTGTTTATTCAAATATTAATCCTTACCACAAAATTTCCAACATTTAACAAATCCCTAATAACAAACACATAATTCATTATTCGTAGTCTCCTCGTAGTCTTCATGAAGCGTAGAATAAATAGTTTCTCGAACAATGATGATTAGTGTAGTTGATCTTTTCAGAGTTACGAGTAATTTATTCTAAGAATTGCAATTATTAGCATTTGACATATTAACCCTGCGCATTTATGAGATGCTTGAACCTTATAGTTAAACTTAAAATGATCTAATGATATATTGTCATTGTTTCATAATATATCATATTTTTACTATGCACTATTAATTGGAATATTTTATAAAATAAGTAAAGAACTAACTTATCGTAGTACAGCAAATGACGTTTAAAAGAACTGTACGGAAAAAACAATAAACATATACATTCCTTTGTTTTCACTATTCGCTACTACATGGAAAATTTTATTACAGTTCTTTTACTGAGAGTATTAATGAGAAATTCATTTCTCAAAACATGAAAGTAATACCACCCTTTTAAGATAACTGCATTACATAGCAACTTGAGTTGGATGAAATCCGAAGTTTCACATCACTCAACTGAATAAAACGCATTTAAACACGCATCTACTCATGAACAATTTGTCAGGATAAAAGATGAATTGCAAGATCAATTGTCCTGTATAATTTTAAATGAGATTAACCACTTTTAATACACACACATTATTCCACATGCCATGGATTGTATCCACGATTGAATGAATTATGGATGATAGAATAAATTTCGTTCTGCATAGTAAAAATGAAAGTATTTAATTATTTTTCACGAATAAATGTCGAAAGAAGAATTAAAAAGGTTTACTGTTATGTTTTTTTTATCTCTTAAAGTATAAAAAAATTTAAAAAAGGGTTATTTTTTACAAAATGAGAAACTTCAGATGCTTTATTTCCTTATAGATAAAATGTTTTCATTGTAATGAGTTTTTTAAGTATTTAATAGCATTTCTGGGATACAAACTAAAAGAGTATTTTCTATTATTTCTATATATGTTTTCAATAATTAAGAATTTTTCGCTGTTGGAAACAATTTGAACCTAGAATTGAAACTATATATATATATTTTAAAAAATTAGGGTTCACATTTCCAGTAAAAGACTGATTAAAACAATATAAATGCAGCAAGAGAAATTATAAAAAGAACCATTATAAACTTTGAAATTTTCTTGTAAATAATTCTGAATTTAACCTAAAATATTCAAGACTTGTCGTTACCTAAATAGCCCTATGTGAGTGCACAGTAATTTTTTTACAACAATGCACAAGTTATGCAACAATTTTATTGTAAAATTTTTTTGTCTAAAAATTTTCAGGATAAGTTTTTTTAATCTTATAGATGTGTAGGTAAAAAATGAATAATATGTATTGAAATTTAAGAATATCAGATAATTACGTAACAAAATTAATTATTACATAACTAAACAATTTTTGGATTTCTGCTGGAACATTAAATATATTTAGTGCCTATTTAAAAATGCAAACATCATTGTAATAATAACGCATGTTGTTCCTCAATGCAAATGAATTATTTATTTATGAAAGATTAAATCAATATATAGAAACAAAATATGAAGAAAAGTGTTCCAGTGCTGTAGAAAAAGCCACACCATGTATGAAGTTTAAAAAATATAAAATTAAATCGCATTTTGATAAGTGTTAAAATGCATGTACTATAAATGCCGATATAATAATATTTAGTGCCACTTAAACTGCTTATATCAAGCAATCGAATAAAGATATTAAAAATGTTGATAGAAAGGAATTCTAACAATTCCATAGTCAAAAAAATGGATCTTTTGTTGCAATTTCAGCGCATATTGTAATACTTAGAGATATTTCATGCGTTAGAAATTACAACTATATATCCATATATTCAAAAGAAAAATAGTTTAAGCAAATTCAAAGCTTTCAAATTTTCAGCTATAGAATTATTGATAATAGTTTGTTTCCATTTCTTTTTACCATTTTTAGAATATATTTGATAATATATTCTATAATATATTATTCTTCCTTGCTATTCAATTAAAGAAAAATACTAGGTTTGATCAAGTATGTTGAGAGTAATAAAAATTAATTTTGTTAAAATACTGAAAAAAGACTTTGATTATTGGTCACATAATAAATATTTACAATTAAATATACTGTAAAATAAATTATAATCTAATGAAATATTCAAAATCGATCGCATTTGATTTTTTAAACATCAAAGTATAAAAGAATGCAAAAAAAAAATACTGAAAATTAACTTTTTTATTCCATCATCATGAGATATGGCTATCACAATTCCAGATCATTTAGGGTTATAATTTTTTGCTCTCATTATCCCATTTCACGCCTATTTTCTTTTTCTTTTTTTTTTATTTACTTCTTATTATACTAACCGCAAAAAAGAAGCTCCTCATTAGATGCGGCTGACGATGTCTTCTCTTCTAGTTCCTCATGGACAGCTATACCTCATATACGGGTATTCCTGCGGCAATGTACACAGTAAAACGGAAATCCAATGAACATTGGGTTGACAAGAAGTATTCTGGAGTCTTGAGTATGACAAATGGTTGATAGATTGGTTACTTAGTGATTAATCTACTAGGAATTAAATGCCTAGTATATTTATGGTGGAATAACTGCGTCACATTCTTGAATATAACGATAAAGATGGCCACAAATAATGAATGTTATTTTGAAAAAGTTGATCATACTTATCATTAGTATCAATAAATGTATTCCATGATTGTGGGGATTTTTTCATTTTCCGCAATTCTTAAAAAATTTATTGATCCACTTAAAAAAAATCAATTCAGCGTGAAAATTAATAGTGTCAGTTTCATAAAAAATGTATATTTGATAGTCTTTATAATGAAACTCCAATCTTTATATGAAGAAATTTTTAGAGCATCTTATTTTAAATTTTAAAAAAAAGACATTACTGATATTGGCTAAAATTGTTTAAAAATTTCAAAAGCAGGGCTTCAACCACACAGTCGAGTGATTCTCTTATTATGCTAGAAATGTGACTGGCGTATTCGTTTGATGAATATTACATTACTTCTTAGTGAATAAATATATTGAGTCTTATTTTATATGATTCCCTTTTAGATCATTACTGAAAATATCATCACTTCGACTATTTTAAATCTTCTCACCATATTAGCACACCATGATAAATTCAGCCACTTTTAATTACAAGTATATGAACTTCCAACTTGAAATTATTTTCTAAAGATCATTCTAGAAAGAAACTAGAAAAATGTTTGCCTTAAAATAGAAAAAAAATGATTTTCTTTCAAAATTCAATAGTGATAAATATTAAACGTTACACCTAGAACTAAGTATCTTAAATCGTCATAAAATTCTACAAATCTGTATACATATATAATTTTTCAATTCTTTTTCAATAACACTCCCGCAGAAGCTTTGGTTTATAAAATTCCTTTGTTTCCAAAATCATGCAGAAGATTTGAAATTTTAAAATTTATCTGAGTTGGAAAGTACGTAATTATAAATTCGTTTCCAGGAAATCATCAAATTTTTTAATCCTCATATTATCGTATTATAACTCTATTTCTGTGTTGTTTAATGATCCTCTTATCATTATGCATTTAACTAAAAACGCACCTTAATAATACTGATTAGCAAAAGTATATCAACTTATGAAAGAAAACAGTGAGTTATGTGAGTATGTAGCTCAAATTTTCAAAGCGTTTTACCTACAAAAAGAATCTCTTTTGAAGTTCTCAAAGTGTTTCAGGTTTTTTTTTGTTGCAATTTTTAAAGAATACAAAAGTTTTCCTTTTCAATATACTTTTTCATCGAATAGCGATATAGAATGTATTCGGTCTTTTGTATAAGTGATTGAGAAAATTGTATTTTGTTTTATGTTATTTCGTATATTACCTGTATTTATGAATAGTCTATATTTGCCGTGCAGACGTAGAGCATCTTTAAATATATTGAGTTTTATTTACTAACTAGCCACCTTTGGAGATCAGATGGTTCGCCATTATTAATGCCTGCTGAAATGTTCAATTTATATTTTATGTAACCTGGTATCCTAATAGGTTTTTTAGCAAAACGTTTTTAAGCTTCAAATTTTGATAGACATTTAATTCACTTATACTATTATGTAGGCTTTAAACCGTTTTTTTCATTGCACTACGGATCTAACTCCGATTTTCTATAAGCGCTATATATTTCAATTTTAAATTAAATTAAAAATGAGGAAATTGTAATTAATATAAAGACAGTTTTTTACTGATTGGAGTATATTTTTTCAAAACGATGAATGGAAAGATCTAAAATCGTTCGTTTTTGAGAACAGTATTATTCACATTTTCATGAATCAATCAGTTTAATGATCGATTTAGTTCACTGGAGGACAATTATTTTTATTTAAATATTAGTATCTTGACAATATATTGAAAAATATATTTTTGAGGAAAGTGGATGTAGGCAAAAATTTGAAATTCGTAATTTATCAGACATTTATAGACTCAAGTTACATAAAATGTAATTATGTACTTTATTTGAGCGTTTCGTTATCAAAAAGTATGTCTATTATTAAAGATTTACCATATAACTATTAGGTCCTGATTGGAGTGGATATTCTGTATATATTAAACACATATTTTCTGCAGATGAAACACATTTATTGAATTAATAATAGAAATACTGTAAAAAGCCAGAAAAATTTTACTCACATTTATGTTTTAGAAAATATCATATTATATTTTATGTAAACGTGTGCTGAAAACTCACTCATTTCTAGATTTAATTTCCAATAATAGTTAACTTAGTTTTTTTAATTGGATGTTTTATCAATGTGATGGCAACACGTTGATAAGATATATTTTTTTTCCATGAACTCAAAACGTTCAGTGCAGGTTGATCTTTATTATGTGTAAAATAAATAGTTAAAAAATATGATTAAAATATTTTTTAAAAAATCATTAAAAATTGAAATGTAAGCTGTATGTTAAAACACTAGTGTCATTAGAAAGCTACTTTTTTAATCTTTAACTTGATTTAAAAATCATGTTAATGCAATAATATTTTCGGAAGTTCTAGCGCAAAAACACCAAAATTTCTTTTAACTTTTAATTAATTAAAATTCTAAATAAAAATTAAATAAATCGCTCCAAGGTGCACATTTCCGACTTCCAAAGTATCGACGTGCCAAATGTGGTAGTTGTAGGGTAGAACGGTGTGGCCTATAGAGCGCCAACACACACACACATTGAGCTTTATTATAAGTATAGATAAATATCATAGGGAATTTTTACAATGCTAAAAAAATTAGTTGGTTTACTTTTTTACGTTGTGGTTTACTGTATGGAAAATTGAAGAGTAATGATTTTTTTTTTGACTTAAAAAGGATTCTTGAATTTTAAAGAAAATAATTTACAAAAATATTAATTTTTCATTTGTATCTTCTATAATTCTAGAGATTTTTCATTATCATGCATATATATCTCGATATAATGACGATAAATCGTTCAAATTTAAAACATTATAGGAAATAAATTAAACGAAAATTTTTAAAGCATATTTAACAAACAATATAATAGTAAATCTCGGAGATTTCAATATTTTTATTCAAAATGCATCTGAATACTCCAACTTCAATTCTGTGCTCTGAGAATTTTTTTAATAATATGATATTTTAAATTTATAATTAAAATAATAATAATTACTATTATTTATTATTATTATTTATTATTAATAATATTATTACATTAAATATTATTATTGTTAATTATTATATTAGTTTATAATTCTTAAAATATTCTTACAAACATTTTGAGAGTGACAACTTGTTTTCCATTGTAAATTTAAGAAGCTTCCCTGTATATATACTCAAATAGTTGAATTCATTTACATGTCTTAAAGGCAAAACTATTATTATGGTTATTTAAAATTAGTAGTCTTAAACAAGTTAAATACAAAATAACGCGTTAACGCTTAAATGTTAAAAAATGTTTATGAAGAACAGTAAAGTGTTCAAACAAAATGTTCTGATAGGCTTTCTAAATGCAGCCAGAAAATGATTTTTACTAATAAATTACTTCTAAGGGTGAAACTTTCTTCAAGGAATAACTATAGTTAAAATATAAAGAATGATAGCAAAACTAAAAATGTAAGTAAGATTCTACAACTCCATAATATGAAAGTTTGAAAAGGGCAAATAATTTGTAATTCAGTTCTATTTAATCAAGTCTGTCACTGTTTTAATGAGAAGTGTATTCTATTTTATTTATATTCATGACATTAGTTTCTCTCAAATGGAAAAATTTCTTATAAATAAAGGATAAATAACCAATTTTTCTCAGGTCTTAAAAATATGTGGTAATTCGTTATGTGTTTTATTTATTAAGCATGACATTAATTCAATTAGAATTAGATGAAGAATTTGAAAACACGAATTTATGGAAGAACTCTTGTTAATTACGAAAAAAACATTTATGCTTAAAAGTTTGAGTTTATTATAATTAATTCTCGAGGAAAAATGTCTTTTCTCGTTTTGTTCCATCATAGGTATTCAGCTTTCATATTTTTATTATATTATTCAGCATTGAGAAGATACAGATATAATTACATCATCAGTAATTTTGTATCATCATAATTTCTTTTTTCTTTTCATGAAATTACGTTAAATTACTTTTCACCCAAGATTTTCTTTAATTATCTGTATTCTTTTATTCAATTATTATTTAGAATATTAATAAATATGACATGCCATGTTAAAATATAATTAAAATATATATGCGTCACAGATATCTGTCCCATAATCACATCAGTTCAAGAATGTTACTTGACTGAAAGATTGAAAGATTGGGAATATAAAATTTGAAAGATTGGGAATATAAAATTTTGAATAACATTAATTTTCATTTTTTCGAAACATTTTATAAATAATAACACATTCTTATTAACTTATTTGTGAAAAAGAAAATGCATGAAAAATGACTTAAATAAAATTGCAGAAATGTTCCAATAATTTTGTAATAATAATAAAATATGAGAGAAATTATTATATCCGTAAGCAATGAAATATTTATTTCGCTAATGCAGTTTCACAAAGAAAAAATCTTACTATTCGAAAAATATTTTTTTATCCATTTTGATAACTAGTCATTATCTGGTTTTATAAAATGTATTGTTAAATGTACATAAAGTGAGACTCCTCTATAAGGACTATCCTCCTTTTCAAGTAAACTCGGCCGTTAAACAAGATAAGACACTCTGAAGTGTTCTCGATTTTGAAAGTCAAAATATTTATTAAAACTTACCTCACTATGGCATGGTAAGTTTTGAAACTTTTCGATGAACAGATGAACTTTATTCGAAGATTACAATTGCTTTTTTTTTTTCATAAAACATATACAAATTTTGTCAGATTTATATTACATAATCTTTTTCGAATTTTTATATATATATACTTGGAATACTATTGATTTTATTTGGAAATTTGCTAGATAAATTTTATAAAACAAATTTCAGAAACAGTTATTAGCATTACTTAGCATTCTGCATATTATGTTGTTTCGTATGGCATTTGCCATGGACAATCCCGCTGTTACGAAGACAGCGATTTTAAGCCGGTGGGAAGCGTCTCTTTTTTATAGTAACGCCATCTAGGGACAAGAGAACGACTTAGCTACACACACGTCACAGCCCTTTTTACGAGGCGGACTTCGTTCACGCATTTCATTCACTCACCCACAGATCGTAATTTAGACCTGAATCAGAGAACGATCACCCCTGATCCAGTACCCCCTGTGGTATTAGTCTCGACATAGAGGACTTTGTGACCACGATAGATTTAAACGCGCGTCAGTCACCATGCACGCAGGGAATCTTCGGCCGGTGGGGTTCGAACTCGCAACCTAAGCGACGCTATAGCAACGCTCTACCAACCAGGTTATCGCGGCCCTTTTCCTTATTATAATTACTTTTATTGTAGAAAATAATTGCTCCAGAAAGATTGCTATAATTCTTGCATTTCTACTAAATTTGTAGCTTTAGAAGTGCCTTCAACAGCAAATGTACAATTTTAATCCTTTATTTGTTAACGTTTCTCAATAGCAACATGTGCCTTTAGTGGCTGTTATGGTGTATCAGTAAATCCAAATGATTAATATGAATTTTGCAAATATTCCTTCGCACACATATTCTAAGGTAAAAATTAAAATAAATTTCTGACAATTATTTAAAATAAAATTTATTAATTGATTAAAAAATCTCCAAGAAAAAATTAATGCATTACACATATAATTTTTATTTTGGTAAAAGCGTTCCAAAAGGAATTTTCTATAACTTGTCACTTTTTATCAATTAAAGATTTTACCTAATAATTTGAAAATAATATTGTACATTTTTTTAAGAAAACATTATATCTTTTTTATTTAAGAATAAATCTATGATAAGCTATCTTATAAAAAATCTATAGATTATATAAGTATTTTTAAAGAATTAAAGAAAAATTGTATTTGAAACATTGCGTTTCTGTGCACACATGGTATAAAATTTCTTTTAAAAAGAGGTGAAATTTTAGGATATAAATATTTCTTTATTCAGTTCGATACTACCACAATTATTACAAAAGAAAAAAAAAAACAACCTTCGTTTAGAACTAGGAAGATGATGATATACAGGGTGGTTATAATTAAAGTTCCACTTTCAAATGGTCATAAAAGGAAAACTACTGGAGCAAATGCTATCAAACTTGGAAATAGTTTAAAAGACGTTATAGGAATTTCTTTTCGACAGAAAAAAAAAAGGTTCCAAAACTTACTACCAGGGGGGAAACGGCCCTATATTCAATATTGCTCAGCAAAATAGAACATGAAGACATTGGTTTAAAATGTGTTTAATCGTTTCTGAAATGTTTTACAAAGCATGTTCAATGCGGCTTCCACTATTTTCTGAAAGCAAGTTAAATCGCATTACGGCATTCTGAACAGTAGCTCTTAGCATATCAGGAGGAATGTTACATACATATAGGTGTATCGTATCTTTCAGTTCCGCCAAATTGTATAGATTAAGACCATAAAAGTGCTTTTCAGATAATACACATATAACACGTGCTTTGTAGTACGTTTTAGAAAGATTAAAAACATTTTCAACCGGTGTTTTTATGTCCTATTTAGCTTAACAATATTAATACAACGTCACTTCAACCCTGGCTATGAGTTTCTAAACTTTTTTATAAGAAGAGTAATTCCCATGACTGCCTTTAAATTATTACCAAGTTTAATAACATATGGTCATGTAGTTTTCCTTTTTTGACCATTTGAAAAGGGAACTTTAATTATAACAACCCTGTATTTATAAATGAAAAATATGTGGTTTTCACGCATTAAACCAAATCCTACATAGTTTTCCTCATTTATGGTTTATTTCGTTATTTGTTTTTATATATATTTTAAAATTTCACAAATATGTAAAAATGTTATTTACATGTCGAATAAATAAATGTATGCATAAATTTCTGACACAATTCAGTTTTTCATGACGAGAAACGCTCATTTGATTATTCAATCGTGATTTATACTTTTATTAAATTTAAACTAAATTCAGAAACTTTTTATGATTTTTTTGTCTTAAACTTATATTCTATACGTTATGACAAAACTAAATTTTCTGCATTATTATAATTCTATAGAAAATTATTGATTTAAAATTTTTAATTTCTTTTCATTTTATTCCTTTAAAATAACCAAAGTGCTTTCTAATTTTGCTAGATAATTTTGCAGTCGTATTATGACTTTTATTTAATGATCTATATGATATATCTCTATTATGCATGTTGTCACAAGCTGTATGAATTTTAACTAATATATATAAAAAGAACACGATGTATAATATTCTCTTACTTAATAAATTCAAAATATTAGGTGAAAACTGGAATTCCAATAGAAATAAAGAACTTTGAACCACAGAAATTTCTATTTATAATATGGAAAAAGAAGTGTTTAGAATGGTGTTAAAATTAGGCAAATCATGATTATATCGAGAAAACATAGGAATGTCGTCATTAAAGGAAAACTCTATAGAACCAAAAAGATCAAATCACTCATGATATTGCGTTGTCA
Organism: Argiope aurantia; assembly: GCA_026543865.1. Lineage (NCBI taxonomy): Eukaryota > Metazoa > Arthropoda > Arachnida > Araneae > Araneidae > Argiope > Argiope aurantia. Next base: position 10,047 of record JAPMOR010103888.1, on the reverse strand, counting down.
ACATGTTAAAAGCTACTCATCATGATTGTTTTTTCTGTAATTTATTAAATAGTTTCTAGTTCAGGAAAGATCAACTACAGTAATTATACCTGTTCGTTTAACAATCTGCATTAAATTCGCCGAAGAAGGAATAATGTATAATGGATCAAGCAATTACTAATAACCTCGGAAACTTTGCAGTCAAAGACCACTTGTAAATCAGCTCATTTTGATATTCCTACTGCTGGTGATCTGAGACCTTAAAAGTAATATACCTTAGGTTATAATATTTAGTTAAGTATATTCTATTCATAAAAATGCATTATTTATATAGGTATTTAGTATTAAAGGAATAAGTATTTACCACTATAGGTATATACCATTTTATATAGATATTTTTTTAAGAAAATACATATAATTTTTTCGTAAATACATTTACCATTTAAAAAATATCTTTACCTCAATTTCCTCGAATTCAGACTTAATTGGATTTTATTCGACATTAAGAGGTTTGGTTTCAATGCTAGCTGCAATTCATATTTATGTTTGTAAATACGCTTTTTATTCATTTTTACGATAAAACCAATGTTAAAAAGATGAGATGAATCAAAATCTTCATATAAAGAAAATAATGAAAGATTTTACAAATTAGTAGTAATTTTCTTTTTCAAAAAAAATCTCTGTTCCTATTGTTATTATGAAAATAAGTATAACATACTTTATTGTAATAAAACTTAGAAATGACATGTATGTAATAGCTGAAAATTTAAAACATGCCGAGTTGTGAAAATATCATTTAAATAACATAAGGAATAATTATTTGCATAATAGTAGAAATATTATATTTTTGAAATATTTCATTGAATGAACTTAAAAGAACCTGCTATTTATTTTAAATCTGTCTTATATTCATTTTTAGTAACGATACTGGCATTAGAAAGAAATGGTATTTAAAATATAATTATAATTACGTAATAAATTTGTGTCCAATTGGTTTATTACAAAGAATTTTACCAAGCGTCTTTATTAACATACAGTCAATTATGAGATGAGTGCTTGAACAATCGTTTTCATTTTATTGGTTAGGTTTTATTCAATCAACCTTGAATAATAAATTTAACTTTCTTTTTTAAATAAATCTTTTGTTAAATATTAAATACTGAATTATGCAGACCAATTTATGACTAATTTAAACAAAGATTTTTTTTTTTTTTTTCTTTTTTTTTGCGCAAGAGCCACGGTGTTGATTATTCTGCTCCAAACAATAGGTGAGTTTTGTTTATTTAAAAAAGTATTTAATTAAATTTGTAATTTAAATAAATCTTTTCTTAAACATAAATTTTAAAAGAATGACATTGAAAGAAGTATGAAAACAAAAATAATTATAAAAAATACGAGCTAAAGATAACACTAAAGATAACAGTAAGTAATCATTTAATTTATTTAATCCTTTAATTTTGGAACTAATATGATAACAGAAGTAATAAAAAGAGGAGATAAGAGCAGAAAACGAAATTATAAAAAAACTAGCCGCCTTTGGCGACCAGCCGGTTCGCCAGTATTACCGCTCGCTACAATTTTCAATTAAATATTTTAAGTAACTGGTCTCTTAAAGGATTCTCAAACAAAACATTTTTAATCTTCAAATTTTGATAGTCATACCAAACTTATATTGATTAGATCGTTTCGTTCAATTTACTATATATATATTGCTAATTTGTTGCCATTTCCGGTAAAACTTCAACTTTAATTAAAAATGTAAATGACGAAATTGCAATTAATATTAAGATATTTTTTAATAAAACCAAGCGTTTAATTTTATTTATCATCTTTATTGTTATTTATTAATTATTATTATTATTGAATATGAATATTGCAAACAGAATCGCTCGGTATTTAAATCTTATGTTAACTACAAAATATTTTTTCATAGATTATGTAATATCCCAAACAATAATTCAACAAAAATTTCTGAGATTCAGTATAAAATTCAGTTTTTAGTTTTGCTTTCAAAAGGATTGAAATGATATCAATAATAATATTTTGTTCCTGCTTATAAATATATTTCAAAAATTATGGAGTCTAAATTTAATGCAGTAAGGTATCATATTCTGATAAATATTCTGGACACACCAAATTTTAAATAAATTAATGAATGTTTCTATTTTCCACGATCAACTAAGACTTATTTATGAAGTTTTAAATGTTAAAAATTTAGAAAAACTCACCATTTTCATAATCTTAGGCCAATTAATCTTGAGAAACCTGCGCGCTGATTGGCGTATTTTCTTTGAAACGATCGATGAAAAATCTAAAATTATCCTTTTTTTATTGAATAGTGATTTTCAAATCTTCATAAATCAGTCAGTTTAAGTGCTTTGAAATTAACTCTTAAAAGTCAGTGATTTAGTTTATTGGAAATTAACTCTATGACCACCATAAAATCTGTGCTTTCTCTTGTGGTGTATGCATTCTCCTTAATATCCGATCGAATAAAACATCACATAAAAAAGTACTACATAAAAGAAACACATCAAAAGTAAACATAACATTTCAATAGTTGACAAAAACAAAAGAGAGAAAAATGCAATTAATAAGCAGACGATATTTAGAAAAGTACAGATATTTAGACGGGAAAATGAAATTATCTGAAATTAACAACACGCGCAGACGATATTTACAAATGTAAAAATATTCAAACCTGAAAAGGAAAATATATGAGTTATTCCATCAATAAATGCCATAAGTTTGTTTACATCTTCATTATTTTATGAGTCATTAAATATCAAAATGGATCCGGGACTGAATAAACACCCTGTATAGAGAGTGTAAAAGATCATAAAATAATTTTTCTTGAATTTATTTTTTAGAAAAAATAATATTTCATATGTGAGGGCGCTGCGGACGAGGAGAAACAAGAAACGAACTGAGGGGAAGTGAGTGGAGGAGTGAAAGCGCGGGAGAGACGGTGTACGGGGAGAAGGTTGATGTTTTGGAGCTCGATGACGTTGTAAAAAAATTCGGTTATATTGTTTGTGTATGTTATGTGTTGTCCTAAGTGAATGTCAATTAAATGTTGTCAAAAAATTAAATCTGGCGTCATACTAGTTATTCCAGGTTACATTTGCTAATGAAAAGGGCAGTCTCTGCCTTACTTATTTTTCCAGATGAGAAATCGAAATTGAGAAAGCTCGGCAGCGCCGACATCTTGGTGGCAGCGAACGGGATCTGGATTAATGAAGGCGTCTATTATCTTTCCAGTTAATCCGGAAGGAAATCGAGGTAACCCACCGAATCCAAGTATGTGATGAGGGAAGTTACGGCAGTATCTAAAGGAACTCGGGTAAGCTAAATGTTTACTGATTTTGTTCGCACGTAAAGATATAGTTTTGTTCCGTCAGGAATATAATTTGTTGTATCACGTCAGTGATTTTGTTCCGTCAGGAATATATTTTGTTGTATCACGCCAGTGATTTTGTTCCGTCAGGAATATAGGTTTAAGTATCACGTCAGTGATATCCAGATTTCTAACTTCTTCATGTTGTTTCATCTTCTAACATATTGGTAATATATCTTTACAGCACAAATAAGTATTAATTTATTATAGTTTATGCTTTGTTTCGCCAGGAACTTGCCATTTTATATGTTAGGTCAGTGATAACACCGCGTCAGTGGTTACGATGATTAAATATAGTTTACGTCAGTAAAATAAAGAGAAAAAAAAAGAAAGGTGATTTTCGTATCTTTTAGAGAAATAATAATAAAACATGCTGTGTTAAAAATTTATTTCTATCAAGAAATGAGCTGAACAATTGTTGACATTATCGTTTCGTTTTGAAAGGGTGAATGCTGTCATAAATAATTTATATCATTTTGTAATAAATTCTATATTTTGGTAAGAATAAAACGGACGTTCTTTTGATATTTTTTTAATATATAATAAAGTAATTTTTTCATAAACATTGCAACGAATTAATTCTTGGGAAATACACTAATAAGCTTTACTGCTTTTGTTTCACATGTTCTGATGTTTATGTTCTTTTTTCAGATATTCTAGATATTAAGGAATTTATTTTGATTGTTGTCTTTAATAAGTGATTATTTGTTAATTGAATTTTATGCTTGATAATTCTATGTTTTAGTTAAAAAATAATTACCAATAAAACTTTCGTTTCGATTCCGAAAGGAAGATTTTTTTTTAAATATTACTTTTCTTATTGATATGCGTATTGCCGGTGTTCTGGATACTTATTTCATTCTTGTTTTATGAATCCTGTTGACGGCACATAAAAAAAAAAAGGAAATAAGTAAAAGGAAAGAGTAGATTTATGGTTTTTTTTTATCATCTAATTTATACCATTTGTGTTTTTTTATTTGAGGGATATTTCTTTGAATTAATACTATTTGCTGTTATTCGGGAAAGCATTCTAATACTCTCTTCATTTTATGATTGTTTATGTACTAAATTCTTTCAGTTACTGTTTCGTAACATTTGACTATAGCTCAAACAAATAATTCTGATTTAATATTTTAGTAAGAATGGTCTTTATTAATGGAAGATTTATTACTTTTGCATTTTCTTTTTTATTGATATAAGTATAAAGGAAGTGTTGTATTAGAGGTTATACTTTATCGTTGTGAAATAGAACGACAACAAAAGTTATTAAAAGTTAATTTGTATTACATTATAAAGAGTGTGTTGCAAATGCATAAAACTTTTTATGGTTAATATTTTAAGAAATGTTTTCAAATAAAACAGAAATTGTTTGGAACATGTACTTGAATTTTAGATTGTTAAAATAATTTTTATGAATTTAAAAATTATCAAGATAATTTTATTGGCAACTATTATTATTATTTTACTTTATTTTCGTTTGAATACTTTTCAATATTGTAAAGAGTATCTCCGCAGTAACAGAATTCTTGTTACGCGTTTTTAAAACAAAACAAAACAAAATATTTGTATAATTTAAAAGAAACAGAGTAAATTTCTATTTTCGGGTTAGAATTATTACTTGATAATGGCGTTTTTGGCAAAGGGTATCAAGAGTGATCTTATATCGTTGGCTACTGAAATGGGAGAGGATCCTAAATCTGATATGACAATATATGGGCTAAAATCATTAATAACTGGCAGTCAGGTCTATGAAGAAGAATTTATCAAAACTTTACTAGAAACGATAATCTCAACAAGAAAGGAACAAGAGTTGAAATTGCAGATAGAAGCAACAAAGAAAGAGAATGAGTTGAAATTGCAGATGGAGATGGAAGCAACAAAGAAAGAGAATGAGTTGAAATTGCAGATGGAGATGGAAGCAAGAAAGTGGGAGATGGAAGCAAGAAAGCGAGAGATGGAATTTGAATTGGAAAAGAAAAAAATAGAAGCAGGAATGGCTGCATCTAATGCTAGTTCAGCTAGTGGTGGACAATTTCATATCAATCCGCAGATTGAAATTTCCAAGTCCATGCCAAAATTTGACGAAAAAGAATGTGACATTGTCCTATATATGTCATTGTTTGAGAGACAAGTCAAGAGGCTGAAAATTGATGAGGAAAACTGGGTGTCATGTTTAATACCTCTCATGCCTGCAGAGATAGTGGAACTGATCGCAAGAATTCCAGAAGAAGAATTTTTTAATTTTGTACATGTAAAGGAAATCTTGATGAAGAAATTTAAATTGAATGCTGAAGGTTTTCGCCAGAAATTTGTTCAGCACCAAAGAAATCCAGAGAAGAGTTGGAAAGATTTCATTTATGAAGTTACAAATTATTTTCACGGCTGGATAAGTGCTTTGAATGTCACGGATTTGGAGGGACTGAAAGATTTGATCATTACAGATCAAGTAAAGAAGAGAGTTCCACAAGAGGTTCGTGACCATTTTGTTGACATGTGGGGGACATTAGTCAAACCCCAAGATTTAGCGGACAAGCTAGACGAATACGAGTGTGTTCGAAAAACTTATCGGAGACCATCGAATCCAAATCCCAAGACACATCAACAGGTAAACGTTAGAAAAAACGCCTTTAGCTGCGATAACAGAGACTATAATAGTAGTCTTAAACAGACGAAGCAAGATACGGGTTTAACACGGAATCGATACGATCCTAAAAACCGTCCAAAGTTTACCTGCTATTTCTGTGGAGCGGATGGTCACGTAAAAAAGTTCTGTCCCAAACTTTTAAAGACGAACTCAGATCAAGATAGTAGAAGAAAAGCAAATGTTCACAGAACAGTCGTGGACCCAGAACCGGTCACTAAGGGAACGGCAGTAGTTGCTAAAGTGATTTCTCACAGACGACCTTCTCTTGATAAAGGTCTTTGTAATCTAGAAAAGATACGTATAAGTGTGAATGGAAAGCCTGCAACAGCTTTAATTGATTCTGGCACTGAAATAACTGTAGTCAGAAGAGATCTGTTGACTGATTTTCCTATTGAAGATAAGGCTTCAATTTACATAAAAGGCATTTTTGGTCCAGCAGAGAAATGTTCTCTTGTCAATATTCCAATGGGTATCATCGTTGGCAAAGACGGGAATATGATTCACCAAGAAGTGTTGTGTGCAGTTGCTCCTACTCTGGTGGACGATGTACTGTTGCCCCCAGAAATAAGAGACAAGTTGCAGGGTGTTCAAGAAAATTATTTCGTTGATATTTCCGCAAAGAACACAGAACCGGAAAAAGTTAAAAATAGAGAAATCGTCGATGAAACAAGTGATGACAACCCAGTGGGTAGTGAAGAAATAAAAGCCTTATCTGTAGAAAATTCAGAGAAGGATGCTAAAGAACTATCGAGGTCGGACGAATTTCTTAAAGATCAAGTGGATTGTCCAGATTTAGAATATGCTAGGAAATGTGCAAACGAAAAGTCTGGAGGATTTTATTTCCATAACAAATTTTTGTTTCACAAAGAAAAGGTTTTAGGGGAGTCCGTTGCTCAACTAGTTTTGCCTAAGAAGCGTAGACTTGAAGTTTTAAAGTTAGCTCACTGTTCAGTATTTGGAGGTCACATGGGCGCAAGAAAAACTGCTGAAAGAATAAGATATTCCTTTTACTGGCATGGAATATCCAAAGATGTCAGAGCTTTTTGTCAACAGTGCAAGGAGTGTCAGTTGACAAGGCGAATAAATCAAAAGGACAGAGTACCAATTACTCCTGTGGCAAGACCAGAATTGCCGTTCCAAGTGGTAAACATCGACATTATTGGACCTATAGATCCGCCGAGTGCAAAAGGTCACAGATATATATTATGTCTAGTTGATCAGCACACGAGATGGGCTGAGGCAGTACCACTGACCAGTTTAACTGCCAAAGCTACATGTGAGGCACTGTTAACCATCTTCATGCGGACAGGTGTGCCTAATATAATAGCATCAGACAATGGGACTAATTTCAATGCTAGTTTGACACAAGAGTTTGAAAAAAGAATGGGATCCAGCCCGAGGTTTTCGACACCATTGCATCCAGAGTCGAATGGGCTGGTAGAAAGATTTAATCAGACGTTAAAGCACATGCTACATCATGTCATTTTGGAAGAGCCACGTACATGGCATGCAAAAATACCGTTCATTTTGTGGGCCTATCGAGAAGTACCTAACAGCACGACCGGCGTAGCACCTTTTCAGTTGTTATATGGACGAAAACCAGAAGGACCCTTATCTATTCTGAAGAACACTTGGGTGGCAGGTGAAGAGGGTTTGCAGTTGGATACTACTCCAGTAGCTCTTTATATGGAAAAGCTTAAGAAGCAGTTAGAAGATGCAGCTGAGAAAGCAAAATTGGTTTCAACAGTTCAGCAAGAAAGAATGGCCCGTTATTACAATTTGAGATCTACGAAGAAAGTCCTTACTCCAGGAGACAAGGTAATAGTTCTATTACCTGATTCAAGAAACAAGCTTTTAGCTAGATGGCAAGGTCCATGTACCATCGAATCACGAAAGAATGAACATTCATTTTTAGTTAAGATGCCTGATGATAGTCTGAGGCATGTGCATCAAAATAAAATGAGAGAATTTATTGCTAACTCCGGAAGTGTGAACGTCATATTTGAAGGGGAGGAAGAATTTGGTGACATCGAAAATACCCCATTGAAAGAAGACTCCTTTTGTCAGGAGGTAAAATCCGTAGCCTCACCTGACTTATCAACTACGCAGCAAGGAGAATTGGAGACGTTACTAAAAGAATTTGAACCCTTATTCAAAAGACCAGTGCAACCCGTTGCAATCGGGGAGCATGTGATTGAGCTTTTGCCCAATATTACTAGACGGAAACCGCATTCCTACAGTGTTCCAATGTCTTATAGAACAGAGGTGGACAGACAAGTGAAAGAACTGTTGGACTTAGACTTGATTGAACCTTCGAATGCAGACATTACATATCCTATAGTATGTGTGGCGAAGAAGGACGCATCCATTCGAATGTGTATTGACTATAGAGCCCTTAATGCTGTAACAAAAATTCCTAATTATCCCATGAAAGATACACAAGAATTAGTTTTTACTGCGGGGATGGCTCAATGGTTATCTTGTCTAGATTTACTAAAGGGATATTACCAAATTAAAATGAATGATGAGAACAAAATTTTAACAGCTTTTTCTACTCATAACGGAGTATATCAGTGGAAGGTTATGCCTTTTGGTCTATCGGGAGCATCGGGTACATTCCAAAGGGTAATGAATAGTGTTCTTCGAAACCATTCTAGCTATGCTCAAGCTTACATTGACGATATAATAGTGTACTCCAAAACATGGAGCGAACACTTAATTCATTTGAGAAATGTATTGCAAGAATTAGAAAGGGCGGGGTTTTCTGTAAAATTTAAAAAATGCACTTTCGCAGCCCGAGAACTACAATTTTTAGGCCATAAGATAGGAGGTGGTAAGCACGCCCCAGACGAAGATAAAATTGCGGCAATAAAACGGCTAGAAAGGCCAAAGACGAAGAAGGAAGTAAGATCTGTGTTAGG
>JAPMOR010103883.1:30005-46991 GCA_026543865.1 Argiope aurantia | reverse complement strand
AGCTGAAACAAAGATAATATTAATAGATGTAGAGAATCAACGCGACAAAATCTTTTTGGAAATGAAATCGTCTGTAGGAAATGAAACAAACATGAAATATTATTTTTTCTAAAAAATAAATTCAAGAAAAATTATTTTATGATCTTTTACACTCTCTATATTATTAATCCTATAAATAAGTTTTATTTTAAGGCAAGTTTTGTTTAATATGAACAGGATATCCATTCAAATCAGGGCCACACAGCTAATTTGTAAACCTTTAGTAAGACACAGATCTGTTGCGACATAAATCGTAAATATTTTATTTAAAAGTAGCAAACGATTGTTTTAATAATTATAAATTTTATTTTGTAAATAGTTGTGAAATTCAGATTGGCAACAGTGATATTTTTGGAACTTTTCATTTGTTGTTTAAAAACGATGCTAGAATTTTGAATGAAAATAAGTTGATGTAAATTTGATAATATTATCTATAATGTAATAAGATTTAGTTTCATAGTAAGTTTGTCTGCATTCTATTTTTGTTGACGCACGAACACAACAGATATACTAAAATGGTTTAAATAGAAAATGATTATATTTTACTTAATTCAATAAATGCTCTAATAAATAACGAATTTTTGATTTTACATAAAGCTTCTGCTGTGGAAATCACGAATAACAAAATGTTCTTGAAACACTAATATTTTAAATAAAAAGAGTTAATTTCCAATCAACTAAATCGATCACTTAAACTGACTGATTTATGAAAATTTGAATATCACTGTTCAATAAAAAAAAAAGGATAATTTTAGATTTTCCATCGATCGTTTCAAAGAAAATACGCCAATCAGCGCGCAGGTTTCTCAAGACTAATTGGCCTAAGATTATGAAAATGTTGAGTTTTTCTAAATTTTTAACATTCAAAACCTCATAAATAAGTCTTAGTTGATTGTGGAAAATAGAAACATTCATTCATTTATTTAAAATTTGGCGTGTCTAGAATATTTCTCAGAATATGATACCTTACTGCATTAAATTTAGATTTCATAATTTTTGAAATATATTTATAATACGGAACAAAATATTATTATTGATTTCATTTCAATCCTTTTGAAAGCAAAACTAAAAACTGAATTTTATGCTAAATCTGAGAAATTTTTGTTGAATTATTCTTTGAGATATTACATAAATTATCAAAAATATTTTGTAGTTCACATAACACTTAAATAAAGATATTCTGTTTGCAATACTCATATTCAATAATACTAGTAATAAATAAATAGCAATAAAGATGATAAATAAAATAAAACACTTGGTTTTATTAAAAGTATCTTTATATTAATTGCAATTTCATCATTTTCACTTTAAATTAAAGTTGACGTTTTACCGGAAATGACAACAAATTAGCAAAATATATAGAGTAAATTGAACGAAACGATCTAAACAAAGGTATAAGTTTGGTATGACTATCAAAATTTGAAGATTAAAAATGTTTTGTTTGAAAATCTGTTAAGAGACCAGTTACTTAAAATATTTAATTGAAAATTGTAGCGAGCGGTAATACTGGCGAACCGGCTGGTCGCCAAAGGCGGCTAGTACTTAATAAAAGAAAATAAATTAATTTACAAGAATGAATCAATAAACTTATCTAAGTTTTTTTTTGGATCAGAGGACATAATTGTATCTAGCAAGGGAGTTTATGACTTAAATAAAAAAATATTTTATAAAATCAAGAATATTTAAGAAGCTAAGAAAGTTAAGGGAGAAATCTACTTGAAGAAGACAGGTAAATATGTCAAGCTATGTAATAAATAATCAAATATGAAACTTGTTGTTTTTCTTTAAAAACATTTTAAAAATTTACCCTTAATGACTTTACAAGAAAGTGAGATTGGACTTATACTAAGCTACGGTAAAAACTATTATTCAGATCAGATTACTGATACGGAACAACAAATAAAGAATTCATTTGATGCTATATCATTGAAATTCGTACTAGAGAATTCGAAACAATACTTGCACCACCCAGTGCATGGAATTTACAGGCAGATACCCAGAGAGCCCAAAGAGAGCAAAGTCTTCAAGTAGCTCGTATATGTAAAATTATTGAAGGATACCAAGAACCCAGATACATGATAAATATAAAACAGATGGCTAAATTTGTAGTAGGTAAAGGTAAAAAAGTTGATAGATCATTAATTCAAGATGGTATGCGTGTGGGTGTAGATAGAGTAAAATATCAAGTATTACAGCCTCTTCCAAGAAAAATTGATGCCAGTGTAACTCTGATGCAGGTTGAAGAAAGGCCCGATGTCACATAATGACATAGGAGGATGTAAAGAAGAAATCGAAAAGATTTGTGAAGTAGTCGAAAAACCTTTATTGGAACCAGAAAGATTCATAAAATTAGGAATTGATCCTCCTAAAGGGGTTCTTTTGTATGGTCCACCTGGAACAGGAAAGACTTGATTAGCAAGAGCTGTGGCTAACAGGACTGATGCATGCTTTATTAGAGTTATTGGTTCAGAATTAGTACAGAAATATGTCGGAGAAGGTGCTAGAATGGTAAGAGAAATTTTCGATATGGCTAAAACTAGGAAAGCTTGTATCATCTTCTTTGATGAAGTCGATGCCTTTGGTGGTACTAGATTTGAAGATAGTGGAGATAATGAAGTACAAGGAACTATGTTGGAATTAATCAATCAACTTGATGGATTTGATAGCAGAGGGAATATTAAAGTTTTGATGGCTACTAATAGACCTGATACCCTTGATCCTGCATTATTAAGACCAGGAAGATTAGACAGAAAAGTTGAGTTTTCTTTACCTGATTTAGAAGGTAGAACAGCCATTTTAAAAATCCATGCTAAGACCATGAGTGTCGATAAGGATATAAGATATGAACTTATTGCAAGATTATGTAACAATGCTACAGGTGCAGAGTTGAGAAGTGTTTGTACAGTAGCAGGTATGTTTGCAATAAGAGATAGACGAAAAATAGCTACAGAGAATGATTTTTTAAAGAGTGTCGATAAGGTTATAAAAGGATATGCTAAATTCTCAAGTACTCCTAGATATCTTACCTATTAAACTTCTTCTGTAAATATCTACCTAACCTAAGTATTTAAATCTATAAGTAAGTACTTTGTTGATTTAATGATACAAACTCTTGTAAATTTATGCAAATTAACTTAAATATAAATTTTTAGGATAAACGCATAATCTCCCTTCATATAGAAAATTTACCCCTGACATAATGAATGAGCTTCTAACCTCGATATTTAAAATTAACGCCACAGTGAAATTTAATAATACTGATTGTGATTACAGACGAGTAATTGATATGATAAAATCTACGGGATTGTTTAATGTAAAGGAAAAGACTGGGGAAGCTATAGAATATGGAAAAGATCTAACTTCAAAAATTTTTAAAGATGAAATTTATGTTTTTAAAGAGGTTACAATTCTCATAGTACAAGAAGAATCTTCATCGGTAAATCATATACCGATAACAGCATTTGATACTGATCTTTACATAAAATTATTGAATAATTTGTACGAAAAATCTTGTACATTTCGTGATACGTCTTTGTTTACAAAAAGTACTTCAATACTGAAATCATTTATAATAAATGATTATATGGATGATAAGAACAAAGCTGATACTTTTTTCTTATTGAGAAGATATAGTGATGCTTCTAAGATATATAGTAGGTACATAGATTATAATGATTTCTCACATTATTGTATAGAAATGTCCGTGTATTGTAAAAGATCTTATATAAACTTGCCTTATCATTTTATAGATACAGTATACTTTAAAAGGCTTGTTTATGTACTTTTTATTAGTAAAGAATATGATTATTTATGTTACAAAATCTATAAATTGAGTAACAAGATTGATAATAATATCATGGTAGAATTGGGAGAAAGATTAATGAAAACAAAGGAGTATCATAGAAAAGGTACGGAATTGATATATTTTTATGGTAAAATTGATGATGAAATATTAAATAGAGTTTTTAACGGTAGATGTAATTTGAGTTTAAGTAGTCAAATATCTAATATTAACTTAAATGAAAGTATAAATCATTCTCTGAGCTCAAAACCTTTCAATCTAAAATTATCAAAACTTTCAATTTTAGATTACCAAAATTTATTCACTATTAATCAGTACCAGGTCGTTAAAATCAAATTTAAATGTAAAAAAGATACAGAATCGTATTACACATATAATAAGAAAGAATATAAGATAGATGAATATATTGATATATCAGTTAAGTATAAAAGCCTAGGTATCCATTACAAAGATTTATACATAAATACTGATAGAACATATCATTTAAGGCTTTGCTTTATAGTAAAAGAAGAATTGCTGATTCAAAAATTTATAGATTGCAGAATACAAAGTATGACTTATGTAACAATAAAAACCAAGCCTTCTATAAATGTAACATCCAAACATAAGTTTAGTATTACAGATGGAAATATATTACAAATTATAAAAGAAGATGTACTGGGTGTAAATGATCTAGTAGTAGTCAATAATACTATAAATACGGTACCAAATGATCCAATATACACAGAACTTGATTATAAAGAGTTTTTAAAAAATAAAATGAAGAATATTGATATGGATAAGGATACAATATTACAAATGAGTGGGTATAGAAATCAACAACTTTTAGTATATAAAGATGATAAACTTTATAAGATTAATATTAAGAAAAAGAATGTTAAAAAGAAAATATTCATTTTTATATTTAATAGTTACAAACTTACGAAATGTACTAAATTAAATATATTAGTCAATAACTACAAAGACAAGAAATATTTTATGACCATAAGTAATCCAGATATAGAGAATTTTGTGATTATGAATGAAATAAGTAGTCTTTTTGAAATGAGATGTAAAATCAAAGATATTACTAAAACATTCAATATAAAAATCAAGGATGAAAATGATAAATATGCTGATTTTGATTTATGTATTGATATATCTTAATATCTACAAGTGAGTTTATTCTATATTTAATTTTGTGGGGAATTTTAGTATGCAATACTTAAGTACTAGTTCTAGTCCTTCTTCAATGTCATTTTTCTTCAACTTATACTCGAATGATTCATTATTCACTATTCTCTGATTATAGAACTTCCTATTTATACTATATACTCTAATAGGAATACTAGTAGGGTTAGTTATATAAAGTACCTCATCTATAATTTCAATATTCAGGTTAGTAGATACGTATATCAAAGATACTATGAATATTACAAATATAATAAAGAGTATGAAGAATACATAAATACACGATTTTCGATATCTCTTAGATAGACAGAAATATGATAAATAATACATGAGTATTATTTAAATACTTAACAAACAATAATTTGATTTACAAACATAAAATTTGATCTAAAATATGAATCAAGATATAAACAAGTATTTGAAAGGATTTCGGATTTTTTAGTATACAAACTTAAAATAATTTATGATCCTTCTTTTTTACCCCTATGTCGAATGATGATCCATCTTTCTGGAAAAATCAACCTGTTGGTATAGAAGAAGGAGCAAATGATCTTATTAAGTATCCTAACAAGATACCCACAGATCCTTACAAATTACCTGAAGGATTCATGTTTGAGAATATTCATGATACTAAAGAGTTAAGTAAGTTTCTATATGAAAATTATGTTGAAGATTATGAGAATGAATACAGACTTATTTATTCAGAAACCTTTCTTGATTGGGTATTAAATAATCCCAAGCATAAAGAAGAATATTCACTTGGGTTGAGATTTAATAATTATCTTGTAGGGTATATTTTTGGTAGAGAAACAGAGATTATGATTCATAATAAGACCAAGAAAGTAGCTTGTGTTAATTTCTTATGTGTTACTAAAGATTTAAGAAATAAGCGTATTACTCCAATTTTAATTAGAGAAATGACAAGAAGATTTAATTGTAATGGAATATTTCAAGCTGTGTTTACTACAGGTACTGATTTATTATTTGAAGTTTGTGTTTCTAGATATTGGCATATGCTAATTAATACTAAGAAACTTCTTAGTGTTGGATATCTTGAGTCTCCATGTGATATTGAAATTAAATCTTGTAGAAGTGGTACTAGAATTATGACTAAAGAAGATCTTGCTTTAGTTTTTAATATATATAAAGATTTTATTCTTAAGTATAAAATATTGTGATAATATGGATATGGAAGATTTTAAATATGCTATGTTTAATAAGGTATATGTTTATGAAGAAGATGGTAAGATTTTATCATTTGGTTCTTATTTCTTATTAGATACATTAGCTATTAAAAAGAATATTAAGATTACAGGAGCTTATCTTAGTATTTCATGTGGTAAAGATCTTAAGAATATGTTAAAAGATTTAGTGTATATGGCATCTAAAGATAAATGTGATGTAATGAATACATTAGATATTGGAGAGAGTGGAGAATATTTAAATAAGATAGGATTTTTAGAAGGATCAGAAGAGTTAAAATATTATTTATTTAATTGGAAGTCAGGAAAGATTGATAAGAAGGATGTATTCTTTTATATGCAATAAAATAATTATATTTAAATATTATATCTAATATAATATATCTATACGATGTTTCAAAGATAATATATCTAAGATGATACATATAGGATATATTATGAATATATATTACGTCATAGATAAAATATATAAATATAAATTATGAATATATATTACATCACAAATATAAATTATAAATATATATAAATAAATAAAATATATAAAATACATCAAGATTATTAAAAAACCCATTTATTATATAATACATCAGTTTTGTTTATTCTCATTAGTCATATCAAATACACTACTGTTCCTCTTATCATCCTTAGTTTTCTTAAATGGTACTGCATTATATTCTGAATTTCTTCTATGCTTAGACATCCTTGGTACTGGATTAGGCTGATTTCTATTATCTACAATATCTTTCTCATCACTAATCTTAAAGTATCTATGATTAAGTAAGGTGCTTGGAGATTAAGTAAGGTTCTGTCAAAATCTTCTTCTTCATTTATCTCTACCCTCAAATAAAATAAGAAATAACAAGAATAAGAAAAAAGAGAATGATTAATTAAAGAAGTAGAAAATGATGAAGAATTCATATTAAGGGGATGATATAAATTATAATATATTATAATAAGATAGTATATAATATAATGGGATAATGTATAATGGAATAAAGGAAATAAAAAATATTAAATTAAAATAAACAAAATATATTTTATACATTGGAATAAAGCAAATAAAAAATATTAAATTAAATATACTAAATACAATGGAATAAAGCAAATAAAAAATATTAAATTAAACAAAATATATTATATAAATCATAATATACAACAATATATTATATCAAACAAAATATACTTATGGAATTTATTTATACATTCTTATTCCTTTTTATTCTTGTCTCTTCCTGACTAATATTCACAATTTCACTCTCTTCTACTGGTAAGATTTCTCCATCTTCACTCTGTTGTATATCTTCTAATGATTTATCATCAATAAAATTCTTAGCTGAAAAGAAATTATCTTTAAAACTAATTAAAACAGGATCTTCTAAATTATTTTCTTCATTATTATCTTTATTTTCTTCATTATTATCTTTATTTTCTTCATTAGTATCTTTATTTTCTTCATTATTATCTTCTTTTTCAATTTCATTCTTAACAATACTTCTTAAAATATCAAGGGATCCTTTATTCTCAATCACTGCTATAATAGCCTTCTCTATTCTAAGAAATACTTTCTTAATATTATACAATTTATATCCCTTACAATCAGCAAGTATACGGAGAGTCTTCTCATAGTCAAGAGGGTCTATAGACTTCCCACAATATATTTTTATTAAATTAAGTATCTCTTCAAATCTATCTTCTACATCATATTCTGGTATAATATTCATCCTTACTGCTACCCTAGAAGATACTATAGGTTTAAGTTTAAGATCCTTAATTTCTTTAAGTCTTTCATATACATAAAAGATAAATCTATAAATACAAAATATATTGAAATCTCCTATAAAAGAAGGATTCTGTAAAATTAATCTAAATACTAAATCTACTGTAGAATATAACTCAGGAATAGCAGCTTTCTTATTATCTGTCTGACTCACTCTGATGAAAATATTAAATATTTTACAAATATCTTCTACTAATTTTCTATCTTGAAAATCTTGTTCATATCCTTGCTCTGCTTCTTGTCAAAGTACTTTGGTACTAAAATTAGACTTTTCTTGATTCTTATAATAAGGTCCATTTGTATCAAGTGCTTTATAATAAGCTCTATCTACTTGTTCATTCCAAACTTTATGTTTCTGTCTAAGTCTCTCTCTAAACTCCTTATTAACTAAATATAATCTCTTAATAACCCCAGGTATAGCTGTCTTTGGATTAATTAAAATTCCTTCTAAAATTTCTGATGCTGAATCTTCATAAATATTTAAAAGTACTTCTTTAACTATCCCTGGAGACATTCCTAAATCTTTAACTGATAATTCATTATCCCCTAAATTAGAATAAACAATCTCTAAAGATTGTATAAAATAATCAAGTCTTTCTATAATAAGACTGGCTTCTGATCTATCATCTTCTGCTCTAAATAAACAATCTTCATACATATTCCTTTTAAGAAATACAAAATTAGCATCTTCTGATTCAAAGGTAGGATAACTTACACAAGTAGTATTAAGTACTTCCCTGGCTATAGCATCTTGATTAGGATTCTGTATCTCATGAGATAATATTCTGTAAGATCCTATCTTTCTACATTTATCAAGATTTTTAGTATCAGGTAAAGATTCTGATTTCTCTTTATAATTAATAAAATCTTTAAATAAATTAATTTGAATTTCATTCTTAAGAAGAGGTGATACTAAAAGAAGAAGTTCTCTTTTGGTAATAAAATTCTGATTAAAATAATTCAAACATCTTAAAAAATCATCATTGACTTTTTTATCTTCCATCTGTTTACATATCTGCTTCATTATGGAAGATTCTTCTTCTGTTTTTATTTTATTAGCAGGTATAAAATCTTTTTCAAAATCTTCTAATAAATCATTATGTTCCCATAATAAACTTGTGATTTCTGATCTTATAGAAGCAACATTGCTATCAGCAGAAAATTTCTGTAAAATATCTACAAAAGTTTTGTAAACATTTGGTTGATTGATATATCTTTTCTTAACTCTTTGTATAAAATCATTGGCTTGTTTCTTCTTAGATCCTTCTTCTTCAGATTTAGGTGGAATATTGTAAGTATAAAAATTAGGGTGCATCTTAGATCCAACAGGTGGCCGCATACGCATGGGAGATGGTCCATTAGGATGAGGTACAAATGTAGGGATCATTTCTTGAAGTACTCCTGATAAATGAGGGGGTTGATGCATATGAGGAGGGGGTCCCATCTTGGGAATCATAGGTCTCATATTATTATTAGGCTTCATATTAGGATGCATCATTTTCGGGTTAAACATTGCTCTTCTAAATTGAGGATGCTGTTGATTATGCATGGGTATCCTTTCAAAGGTCCTTTGAATATTTTCATTATTTCGATTATCTCCATAGAACTTTAAGTGGTTGGGTAGATATTCGTTAAATATATCAATAAGATGAGGCTTATCTTTAAAAAGTATTCTTACACCTTTACATACTTCATCTGCATCAATCTTCCCAAATTTATAATCCCTCATTTTCTCTAAAAAATTATCATAAGTCACCATATCTTCAGAATATTCTTCCTTAATTCTATTAAGAAATGCCATAGCATCACAAACTTCTGCATCTTCAGGAATTGTTGTTTTAGTAGGCTGCTGATACAAATTATCTTGAACTTGTTCTTGGGGTCTGCTTATCTGATGATGAGTATGAGTCATCTGGGGAGCAAAATGCTGTTTACTGACACTGGAACTATCACTATAGTCATTGTACTGACCTTTATCTTCCTCTCTGTACCTTTTACTTCCTTGTTCTGACCATTTATCATTATCTTGATTGTTAGTATTGTCCTTATTGTTAGACATTAAGGGTAGATTTATAATTTTTTATAAATGATATACTTTGTTTACTTGGTAACAGAAAGAAACAAATGAATGAAATTTAAATCAATTGTAGATCTATCATATTTTAAGACTTTGATCTAAAACATTTTCGTCTAATTTTCTTTTCGTCGAATAGTTTTCTTTTTAATTTATTAAGTTTCCTAAATGATATTTTTGTATCAAATATTTTAAGTTTTTTTTCTTTTACCAAAGGTCTGTTCTTCAATATATTATTATTTCTACTTACTTATCCTTTTTTAATTACTGATTTCTACTTACTTATCCTTTTCTTATTTTTTAATTCCTTTTCTAATTACTTATTTCTTTTAGATAAACTATTTCCTTAAAAATAATTTACTGTTTACTTTTCTAATTACTCATTCTCATTAAAATAATTTACTGATTCTCTTTAAAATAATTTACTTATTCCTTTCTGATTAATTAACAAGATCTACAAACTTTGATAAATTATTGTGATATATTTTCTTGATAAATTAATTCTTTATTTATGCACTATTTTTTATTTTTATACTTAATTTCTGTTTATGCATATCTAACTGATAATTTGTTTGTTATTGGCTAATTACAAAATATAAAATAAAATATAAAATTTTTTATTAAATAATTTATTCATCTGGTATTCTTATCTCTCCTGAATTAATAGAGGCTGTAATTTCTTTAGGGGTCTTTCCTTCTACAGTACATCCTACTGAATAACAAGTACCAAGTACTTCTTTAACTGTACCAGTTAATTTCTTACTAAAAGATTTTGATTGAATCTTCTTGGCAATTTCAATGACATCACTCAATTTCAAATCTCCGTCATGTTTGATATTCTTGACTTTCTTTCTGTCTCTTGGGGGTTCTCTAAGAGTTTTAATGATCATAGTAGATGTATTTGGTAATACTTCTACAGTGGCTTTACCTCCTTCTACAGTAAGACCTACCATTACTTTATGTCCTTTGTATTCGGCAGTAGCTGATTTTACATCTTCACCTACTTTCTTGATTGGTATACCCCATGATCCAGCCTTCTGTGCTAACACTGGGCCGGGAAGTTCTCCTCCTATAACTTGGATTTTTAAATATCTGGCTTCACCTGCGTCTGCCTTTCCTTTATTCATTTTAGAGGGTTAAAAAAAATTATAAAATTTTTACAAAAGATTTTCTAGTTAAAAAATATTTTATTTCGTGATTTGGATGATTTATTATTTGAGATGGTAAGATTTAGAATCCATAATTTGATCATTTATATTTTAAAAAAGTTTTATCATTATTTTTTGAAGACTTGCTATATTCAAATATATTTAAGAAATGCTATTTACGACGAAATGCGATTAAAGAAGCATTTTGATAAGAATACTTACGAAATGCTATTTTAGAAGTATCTTTACAAATATATTTAAGAAATGCTATAAAGAAGCATTTTGATAAAAATACTTACGAAATGCTATTTAAGACATGCTATTTCACAAATATCTTTAAGAAATGCTATTTAAAAAGAGTTTTCTAACTTTGACTTGAATTTTAAAATATTTTATTAAAATAGTTGGTTTGTAACTTATCAAAGATAAATCAGAAATATTTTAAAATTCAATACTTTGTAGAAGATCTCCTTCTTAAAATAATATTTTCCTCCACTGGATAAAAATCTCTTTTAATTCGCTAAACGTTTCTCTCTGACATACAAAACATTTTTAAACATTCGTCACAGATACAAAACCCTGTTTCATTTGTGAAATATGAAACACTTGAAAATGTAAAAACAAATACACAACAGAAATAAATGCTCGGTCTATTTCTAATACTACATGAGGTATTAACACTCACAGGAGAATTAATTCCAGAAGGAGATAGGAACTTAAGACTGGCAGAGACAAGAACGAATGAATTAAAGTTTGCTGAGAAAAGTGATATAGGAAACTCTAAGGATGCTGATCTAATGGAATACGATTCAGTAACTAAGGCTATAAAGATAAATGGAAAGACTATCTGTTCTACATATGCAAAGAGAGAACTTGGATTCTGTAGTGATAAATATTTATTCGCTAAGTGGGAGAGAGAAGCTGAGGCTGGTAAATACAAGTTTAGGACTGAAAATAATATGTGTCTATCTGCAGGAAAGAAGACTGATACCTTTAATCCTGCTATTATTATAAAATGTAATAAAAATGATCTCTACCAGAGATTTCAATATGAGAAGAATGAGAGTGATGGAAGTCCTATAGAGACTATTAAGAATGATTATGAAGAAGGTGGTACAGTTATATTAAATATGGCACTTAAAGCTTATGATGATGACACGAATGTCGAAGTCATAATTCACGATTCTAAAGATGGAAATAAGCGTATTAATACGACAGTAGGAGAAATGAATACATTGTATGTTTTCAATCATAATGCTGAGCCAATAAATCACGATATGTTGGTAGACTCAACCAAAAATCATCGTGGAAGAGAAGGTAATAAAACATATTAAAATATTTTATACGGTTTATTTAGTATTAGTTTTTAGACTTTAATTTTAAAAAAAATTATAATTTCTTTAAAAGATATGTGAAACATATCTAACCAATTAGATTATAATTTAATTAATTAAATTTTGTTTCATTATGAAACAAACTTAATTAATATAATAGAAATATTAAAATATATTTTTTCTTATCTTTGATAATCTACATAATTTAAAGATATCTAAATCACAAAATTGTTTCTTGAAAATTTTTACAGATGAAACTTCGTTTTAAAATCTGTAAATATAAATGAATATTTGATTAATTTCAGATGAATGCACTTTTCTTCTTTATTTCTGTATATACAACCACAAGACGGATAAAAATATTAACAAAAAACAGGGACTTCGAATTTAGCTTAAGGAATACCAAGCTACTTACAGATGATGCTGTATTTATACCTTCACAAATAGTAAATACTCGTAAAAATACTTTCATATACCAAAGAGAAACAGGTGGAATTAAGACAGTACATGGTAAATATTTATCTAAAGATCTTATTACTTCTAATGCTCAGATGCATATCAAGTTAAATGACGTGTTCACCCCTGCTGATAATTGGAAGATTACTCCACAAACTAATTACAATACAATAAGTAATTCTTCAGGATACTGCTTCAAATTAGGAGAAATTGATAAAAAAGGTAATTATATGGATCTCCTGGTTGATACTTGTAATGATACTGATCCCATGCAACAGTTCTACGCTATAGATTTAGATCGTGTATCGTCTAGGGATCATGGAACTTATAATTTATCAGGAATTACAAATATCCTGGATGAGCCTTTATAGTATGGTGAATAATTAAAAATATTATCGAATTTGAGATTTCTTTTATTTTAACAAATTTCTCTTCTTTATTATAAACTTTCGTATTTTATATAGCCTTCTCCTCTTTTTTGAGATTTCTTCTCTTTTTAAAATATCGAATTTAAGATTTCTTCTTTAATAGAAAATTACTCTTTTTTGAGATTTCTTCTTTATATTAAATTTTCTTGAATATCCCCGTGGATGAATACAAAAATAATCTTTAAAATTAAAGATAATGATTTAGAGAATATTGATACTACAAAATATACTAAGATATTTATTAATACCAAGAAAGATACAAAAACTACCAAGATATCTTTTTCTAAGTATCAAGGAGATATATTGTACATACTCAGTAACAAAGATTTTGAAGATGTTTATGAATACTTTCAGATCCCTGAGACTAAAATTAAGAAGAGTATTGTAGAGACAGAGCATAAAGTAAAGAAAAGCAAGCAGGGAAATTTATTTGGATTTATTAAGAAGAAATAAAAATTTAATAAATTTGGATTCAGTTATTAATTATTTTTATGTTCTTTAATAAACAATATGTTAATTTTAGATTTGTCAATAACAATATGTTAATTTTATATTTGTCAATAACAATAAGTTAATTTTATATATGTGTTAACTTTATATTCGTTAATATAAATTTACATACATTCAAAAAATAGAATAAATATTTTTATTTTATTTTAGGGGTGTCCTTGCGTAAGGAGGTCTTCTATCAATGATGTTCTTACAGAGATAGAGTTAATGCTAGCTGAGACCTAAAACAAGCAAACTAAGTCTTGTATCTTTTATGGTATAAGCTACTCTTTGGAGTAAACAATATAGCATATGCTATTTTTATATAATATTTTATAAAACAATTTATAATTTTAGAAAGATTTTATTCTTTTTTAAAATCAAAGTTCACTTTCTTATAAAATTATGAGATCTGCATATAATAAAAATGTCTTTTTTTTTTAT
The DNA here is from genome assembly GCA_026543865.1 of Argiope aurantia. Classification (NCBI taxonomy): domain Eukaryota; kingdom Metazoa; phylum Arthropoda; class Arachnida; order Araneae; family Araneidae; genus Argiope; species Argiope aurantia. The sequence goes on along the minus strand of JAPMOR010103883.1, from coordinate 32,628 downwards.
CCCAGCATGAATGATTTTTATACAAAGAAACTTGAAGATTTATTAACAGAAAATTATATAAACAAAATATAAAACTAAGAGAAGATTTAAACGCATCTTCTAACAAGATATGTACATTAAAAACACAGGTATGTACACTTACCAATCAAGTATCCCATCTAGACCAAGAAATTAAGAAACTTGAAATGGATTATAAAACTAAAGATAATAAACTAAAAAAGAGTGAATTATTTATGAAGAACGAGTTTAAACGTAAAGATATTTTAAATAACAAACTTATTGGATCAAATAAAAATATAAAAGAAATTGAATTGAAGAATGAAGTAAACAAATTGTACTTAAGGAATAATATCTTATGTAAATTTATACAAGAAATATTTGATAAGACTGATCTGGATTTTAAAATGTTCTATGATGTGCTAGAAGTAGTAGATAGCTCTGATGATGAAATATTAAAAATATTTATTCAACAGATTAAGGAAAAATCTTCATCTATATAAATTATGGATTCTTTTTTATATTCGTAGTAGGAAGTTTGTGTATAAATTCTGCACACTTTTTACAGAATTTATTAAATTGATCATTCAATACGAAATCTTTTTCTAATACGTATGCATAATTTTTAGATTGACACAGATCACATTTAACCTTTTTATCTTCAATATTTGTATACCTTAAATAATCAGGAATATCTTCATGTATGTACAAAATATTCTTTACACTAAGCTGATAGAACTGTCTTGATGTAAAGAATATAATATCAAGTTTACAATTTCCTATTAAATTTTCTATTTTAGTATTCGAATCTTGAAAAACAATATTCCTTGTTGTAAACATCCTTACAATATAAGATCTAAGATTAGAATCGGAAGTTTTGTAAAGTACTGTATTTCGTATATTAAAAAAAGTAAAACTATTTGATTCAGGGAGTAATTTATCAGATAAATCTTTCCATTTCATATTACCACTAATTGTTATATAATACATTTTGTATTTTGGTTTAGAAAATATCAATGAATAATATGTACAAAGATCTGATCTATCTCGACTTAATTTAAATAAATCTGTATTCTGTGATATAAAATAATCTGTAAATTTATCTTTATGGATATCATCCTTAATAGTTGTATAATCAATTGTATACTGATTAAATTCTTGTATATCTTTTTCATCAAAATTGTCTATTCTGCTTTTTAATTCGTTTTTAATTTTTTCGTAATCCATATGGGTTTTTTAAAATTTATTACTAAAAAGTCCTTCCACTATCTTATCAATATTATCACAAATAACACCTTTATCCGTATCACTTATGGATTTAATTTTAAAATCATCTATATTTAACATCTCAATATATTTCGTAAAATCACATTCTTTCACTAAAATTGGTTTTTGATATTTTATATCTGGCTCTATAAGATAATGTCTAAATATTTTACCAACAAGATCTTTATCAGGATTATCTCCAAAAAAATCAGGAATCTCTATATCCTTCTTATTAACAAGTTTACAAGTTCTATAATTAATGTATTCGGTGTCTTTTTCTTCATTCACTTTAGCCAGGAATATATAATCAGGAACACCGTACTCTTTAAAAATATTCTTGAAATCTCCTTTATCTTCTTTTGTATTAAATAATCCGATATACTCGTTGTATAGATAAATATTTGATTCGTTAAATCCCATCTTTTTATTTATTTCATGTTTTATTTCTTGTTCTGTTAGATCTTTCTTTGATTTGATTTTTGTACCGTATATCGTTGATTAATACATAACAAGGGGGTAATTTTAAGAAAAAATGATTTCTGTAAAGGAGGTCTCTACATACTTCGATCTAATAATTTATGCATTATTTTCATTTTTAAATTTTAAAATAAAGTTTGTTGGTATAAAACAACAAATTAAAAAATTATAATATGAATTTGATTTATTTTTTACATATCTCTTTCTAGTATATACATATAATACGAAAGAATGAAATCTTTAGAGACTCCCCCACTAAGACTTGGTAACAACAAACCACTTGGTAAAACAATATGATCAGGGAATTTGGTAATAAGTGGTTTGATATCATCACCGACTTCCAATATTTCTTTAACAACAATTTTTTCTTTTTCGATTTTCTTAGCTTCAACAACTTTCTTTTTATTTAATATACTCGTCTCGTCATTCAATATATCTATGATCTTGTTTTTTTATAAGAGATTCACTTTTATATTCTAAAAGTCCGAAAACTGTTTTTTCTAACTCTTCCAAATAGTCGTTGTATCTTACTGGATCTTCGAAATCTTCTTCTTCTCGTTTGAAATGTTTGTCAAGCTGTCTTCGTATTCTACATTCTTTTTCTACATCTATATCTTCAAATGTGCTTGACATATAATTTATCTTACGTAGTTCTATACCACATTCAGGACATTTATTTTTACCATTAACGAAATGTCTCTTAAGACAACTCTCACACATCTTGTGGAAGCATGGACTGACATACAATACCATCTCAGGATTCAGATAGGAATCAGTCTTACAGATTGGACAACTTGTTTCTGACATGGGTATTATATTAAGAATTTTCTTAAATACTTTAGTCCACTAATAAAATGAATAAGTTTCAGATATGTATCATAAA
>JAPMOR010103873.1:0-29824 GCA_026543865.1 Argiope aurantia | reverse complement strand
ATTTATACAGAAAGCAGGAATATTTTACATCAAAATAATGAATAAAATAATTTTTCTAAAGAAATAATTATTTTTGAAATTAATGAATATGTTTGCAAGAATTTATTTCGCAATAAATAATACAATCATTATTATACAACTGAATCACTCTCGAAAATTTAAAAATTATCAATTAGCTGCAACTCAATTTTCAAAATAATAATAATAGTTTTTAGTTCATATTTCACTCACCAAAATATACAAAGATTATGTTGATAAATATCATCGACATTTCATATCATAACCAGGCGATATTTTCTGCTTTTGGTAAGCATTCACAAATTGTTTGCTTTGTTTGAAGTTTCAGTTAGTATTTTTATTTCTTCCTAAAATAAATGCATCTGTTATAAATAAAATATAAAAATAACATTTAATATTTTCTGATTTTGAATTTCTTATAATTGCTATATTATTAAATAACAGGAAATTAGTTACTTTTTGTAACTGATGGGTACTGATATATGTTTTCCGAATAAAATGTTATTCATAATTAATTCGTATTATATATTTGAAGACCCTTAAATCATGGAAAAGAGTCTACAGTTTTCAAATGATAAAAAAAAATCAATTTTGTTTTTCCTGTTTTTAAAATATCGTTACGCATTAGATCAGACATTTTTTATGTATAAATGAATTCAAAATGTCATTATCGATCGTCCTTACTTTCACTAAGTATTTTCTACTTCTTAATTATTCAAAATATGTAATCATTAAATATTTTTTAATTCTTTAACTTAACTATAATCTATATAAATAAGAAGAAATAATAGTATAAATTTCGAGAACAAAAGCCATTAGCTAAAACTGATTTCTGCATAATAATTAAGAAAGTTTATCTCCAGCAAAATATTTTGGTGTTAAAAAAAAGTGAAATGCATTGCCAATATCTCCTTTGTTCTTCTTGGCGACAGCAACTTTACTAATGATGTAAAATCTGAACAAGATGAATTGATGTTGGAGAGATTGGAGGTAATTATTTTGGTCTCTGAAAGTAGGTGCTAAAGGACAACGCCTTTTGCGAGATGACTAATTAAATGTCCTTATCCTGCCATCTCCTGATAAAAATTTCCATGAAGGACTATGTTTAGCGTACGTGCTTATCCAACGACCTTTATAAAGTTTTTGATAGTTACCAACTTTAATGGATTTCTCGTGATAATAAGCATCATTTTTCCAATGTAGATTAAAATTAATAACTCAGTAGTTTTCCCTCTACATTATACTTATGAGAGAGCATGTTTTAAAAGTATTTTGTTTACGATTTCTTTTCGGCTTGTATAACTTGGCGTGGGCTAAACAATTTTAAAGTTCAGTATAAAGGCGGAATAAAATCTTGTAATTATTATAATTTTTTTTTAGTTTTATAAAGTTTGTCTAATTAATAACCGGAGAATGACTTATGTTATTGTTATACCAGATAATGACTTACATGGCATTGGTGTGCAACAGTTACGATATATTAACTTTTGGCGTGAATTCGGGATTTTTTCTGAATTAAAAGCGTAATACTTGGCGATTCATCGCATATATGAATAATTATTTGACACATTATAGTATTTATAGTCATAAAATCCTGTACTTAATTTGATATATTTAAGTCAATAGATTTTTCAACCATCGCGTTACAAGTACAGAGAGATAGATAGAAGACGCTTGGTTGGTTTTGGCTCAAAATATGACAGGTGTCTACAATATAGATATTGCCTGAATGTGCTAAATATCATCTATCTAGCTATCGTCACTTTGTAGTTAACGTGTTAACTTATATTCCAACAACCAGACAGACGGATTTCCTCTGAATAGGTTTTACTCAAAATTCAGAATCTGTGAATTTGGTGTAAGGACCATATACCAAATTTCAACCATCTAGCTTAAAGTGTTTTTGAGCTATCTTTGTCACAGATAGACATATATACATTCTTCAAAAATGTATTTTTGAACTCAGTGAGATCTAAAATATGGTTATTCGTCAAAATCTACAATTTTCCTTTTTTCACGATTACTATACTTTTTCTTTACTATGTATACAAAATCATAATTCGAAAGACATTAAAAAAGATCCAAAATTATAAAATTTTCAGATCATTCTTTTCATATTAACAACTGAATTATTCTTCCGAACCATTCTCTTTTTCGGATAAAAGTATTAAATTTTTGCTACTAAAGCAATAATTCTAGTTAGGGTTTCTATTTAACAGAATAATTTTATATTACTGATCCGAATTTTCTGACACTATTTAGTTAATTACACAGAAATCCTAGCGTCCTATTCTGTATGCCATTCGGAAAGAGCGATTACATCTCATAAACCTTAAAACAATTTATGATTTGAAAGAAGCAGCTTATCATCTTGAAAGACGCGGTGAATATCTTTTAATATTTCAGTTTCGGAAAATAATTTCAGCTACAGTATATTTGTGCCATTTGTAATTTATTTCAAGTGCTTGCTCTCCCTTCCTCTAATCCTATGAATCAGCTGTACAGTAAGGCTCTTGAAGTGCTTTCATTTATTACGAATACGAATAAAGATGAGAATTCGGTTACGAATGAAGACGGAACTTAAGACCTGAAAATTTATGCTCGCTATTAACATCATCCGAACACGTAGAAATGTTCGCGATTAGTTCAACAAAAGCAATCCGTTGCCGTGAAGAAGGATTTATTTGATATTTCTCAGACATGATGCTTTTTGAAATATGGATAGATTATCTGGAATCGTCTTTGAGGTTGGAAAGATACGATAAGTCACTTTTCAGGTGTGAGTTATTCTTGTATTACACTTTAATAATTCATCTAAGGAGGATAATTTCATTTCATTTGAAATTATTTATTCAAGTAATAAGTACGTTCTGACATTTCATGGATGAATCATGTCTTCACGCGATCGGAAACTTCCTTTTGGGCTTCTTTTTCTTTTTTAAAGTTTTTAGTAGAAAATCCGGAAAGAATGAATATTAAATAATTACAATTCCAATATAATCAGAAGAAAGCAAAGTTGTAAATTTGTGAGAGTAATAAAATATGATTAACTATAATTCTGCAATATAATTTAAAGATGATTTTTTTATATATATATTGTGATTAATCCATAAAAGTTTTAAAGTTATTGAAGTTTTACTATTGAAGTTAAGTTATTGAACATAAATTTAATTAGTATGTATATTGTTTTAAAAAGTATTACTATCCCTTTTTGTCTTCTTCAGTTTATTTATGAGAAAATACAGACAAAATTACAATTCCGCGTAACACAATTTCTTGTTATATAACCACCTAGTTGATAGATTACGTACATCTTCTCATGAATGAACATAAATCATTGAAAAATAATGTATAAATATCTCAAAAGAATCCAAGCATAAAAAAATCTATCCTTTTATAAATTGTATATAGGGCGTGACACAAATCATTAAGTCAAACAATGTTTTCCACAATTAAACAGGACAGTTATGGATGGAAAGGTAAATTCTACGATTAAAATAAATTCTCTAACTTTATCTTCAACGAGGTATTCTCCTTAATTTAGGCAAACAATTTGTGTTAAATAAGTAAGTTTGAGACATCAACTCCTAGAATATTCTTGTTTCTTATTTATTAAATTTTTTAATATATATTTTATTTACCAAATTTTTACTTTTTTTTAAACCAATTTGTAGCACAGTACAGTTTTGAACAATACAGTAAAATAATTTGCAATAAAGTTAAATTATTTTACTGTATTTCATATAATGTAAAAGCACATATACCATTGTAAATTATAAAATAAATAGATAAATTTCCAGAGTCATGTGTGCTTTCAGAAGTTATATTTACTCCTTATACTATTAATTGTTATAACTTTTACACTACTAATTGTTATATAAATATCATTGGCAGTATAAAAACATTCTTAAAAATAAAAATATTTTACCATACATTTTGTTGAATTGAAGGGATATTAGAATTTCAATGAGTTATGTAAATTCAAACATAATGAAGAATTCTTTTACAAGGTTTCATCGGGTCAATCAATTAATAGTTTTTATAGCTTAGATAAAAAAAAATAAAGGATAAAGCTTAAAATAGGAAATATATAAAAATGAAATCTGAAATAAGAAAATAGAGGCAGATTTTTGTTTTAGTGTTTCCTTCGAAGGGTGATATATGACCACGTTACCTTCTGCATAATAGAAGAGTTAGATTTATAGGGCTTGGATAGCAGATAAAGAAGTAATAAGTTATCTTATTTTTTCTATACCTGTTACAGAATATATTTTTCGCATTTGCATTTCTGTTGGAACGCTCTTTTCTGTAAATTTACGAGACAAATAGAAATTATGAATATTTAGATAAAAATTAAACAAAACATAATTTTTAAATAAGAATTATTGTGCAGCGTTAAATATAAATATGTTTCAGTGAAATTTATGTCAAAGGTCTGTAAACGCTAACTTCTTGAACGTAAATTTAATTATTCAACTTATATTGTAACTGTATTTTTTAAATTTAATTATTCAACTTATATTGTAACTGTATTTTTTTTTCTTGTGTGTAAATTTAATTATTCCACTTACATTGTTATTATATTTTTATCCTTTTGTGTGTAGATCTAATTATTTGACTTAAATTGCTATTATATTTTTTTTTCTCTTGTGTAAAGATATCATTATTCGACTTGCATTGTTAACACAATTTTTTTCGTCTTGTGTGTAGATTTAATTATTAATCTTAAATTGTTATCGTATTTTTTTTCTCTTGTGTGTATATTTAATTATTCGACTTACATGTTTTTGTATTTTTTTTCTTCTGATGTGTAGATTTGATTATTCGAATTACATTGTTAATGTATTTTTTTCCTCTTGTGCATATATTTAATTATTCGATTTACGTTGTTATTGTATTTTTTCTTCTTGTGTGTAGATTTAATTACTCGAATTACACGGTTATTGTAGTTTCTTTCTTCTTGTGTGTAAATTTAATTACTCGACTTAACCATTATTGAAAGTTTTTTCTTCTTGTGTGTAGATTTAATCATTCGACTTATATTGTTAATGTATTAGTTTTCGAGAAAAAAAAAGGAAATCCACATTAATTTATTTTAGATATAATACTATTAATATGATGTCACAACAATATAATTAAATTAACCCATTACTAAAGTACTTCTGCTTATTATTTTCTGTTTTCTCGTTTTTTAAGCATAAGTCTTTTTCTTTTCTCCGGCAAGTTATGAATTTGATTTCGAAATGAAATTGGCATCGCGAATTTCTCATTTTTCCTGATTATGAATTCAACTCGATTCTCCAAACTGAAAATAATGCAAAACGAAACATATTTTGACAAAGTATTTCCCAAATTAGTAAAAAAGAAACTGTTTCAGAATGTTAATAACGGAAATGTATACATTTAGCAGTACTGCTTCAATTAACTTTAACTATCAAAGCTTGTAGCTTTATATCATTCAATAATTTTCGTTATGGTTATGATTATGAAATGAAATTGACTTCCCCATTTTGTCATTTTTCTTGAGTATAAGGTGAACTCACTTCTCCAAACTAAGGATAAAACAAAAACAGTCATGTTTTGTCAAAATATTTCACATACTAATAACAACAGATGCTGCTTCAGAAGATTATTCGAACTGAAATTCCCACTTTTATTAGTACTGCTTCATTTAACATTAACTGTAAAAGCTGCTGTTTTTATATCATTAAATAATTTTCGTTATACCTTATACACAAACCATTGCATCTTTTAGTTAATAAAAGAATTAAGTCACAGGAAGGGTTTTTTCCAAACAGAAAACAATATTAATTTTCATCCGTTCTATGAAAAATGTCATTCTATTATATTGAATACTTGTTATAACCATACCATACTTTTCTGCATCAAATTAACACATTTTATAAACTTCGTTAGGTTATTTAGTGTGGTTTATTGATGCAGGAGCTATATTTGGACATGCTGCGCCAAGCATATGGTTTAAAATCACAAAATAGATTATAAATGTACATTTAAGAAATATGAAAACAAACGTATCAACATAAAAATGCATGAAATTTTGCAACTCAAATAATAAACAGTCAAGATTTTAAAATATTAATAACTTAATGTAAAACACCGATAAAGAAAATTAATAAACAGAAACAGAAATTAAAAAAAGTGCTTAACACAAGTGTAAAAGCCAATGGTTTTAAAAAATTTTTTTAAAAAAAATTGGGTCATATTTTTAATCTACCAAGTCTTGTAGAGTTAATAATAATGACTTAAAAAAGTGTAATCGATACGTGTTAAAACATGGGCATTCGAATAAAATATGTTTGATAGTAAGTCAGCTAACTGATTCTCCTACCCGCAACGAGCGCACACGGATTTAAACCATGAGGCTGAATGACCTGATCTCCGCAAACAGCAACACTGGCGGGAACTGGTTGAGTCCTAAAGGCCTTCACCGGCCACGGTATAATCCTCCCCGAAGTAAGTACGTCCCGTTATCAATGGGAGGAGTCAGATCCCCCACCTACTTGTGCATCATCCAGGATGGCGAGATCCAACCACCATGCCGGAAGCATCTCATCCTCATTTCGAGGTCCCCCCCCCCGAGAGACTATGTTTGATGGTAAAATCAATGTCAAAAGTTTAGCACACCGGCACCCTCATATTTTGGAATGATTATTTCCGCAAGTCCTTGACGAATACACAGGCTTGCATACAGAAACATAACACCTAATGCGCTGGTAAAGTTATTATATTTTGCTCTCACTGAGTTATGAGACATTATCTCACATCACTGGCGAAAATGGTCTACAAAAAGGCGATCGAAAAACCTATCCAATGATACGATGAATGTCGGAAAATGCCAGAATTCAAGGTAGGTTACTTAATTACAGTTACGCTGAAATTACCATTTTGGAGAGTGAATGATTAGACATTCCTGTTCCACAGTCTATCCTTTAAAAAAATTATATGAATTTCGAGTCTAATGAAGAGCTTAAAAGGAGTGTTAAGGTTTATCTCACATCACCGATGTTCAACTTCTTCGAAGAGGGAATGGGAAAACTTATCCACTGATAAGATGAATTCTGGAGAATGCTGGAATGCTAGGTAAGGAGCTGGTGACCAGTATGACGAAACTGCCATTTTGGACATTCGTGTTTCATATTCTTTCCTTAGATGAAAATTCAAAGAATTTTGGGGGACCGTGGTAGCTTGGTGGTAATGTCTTGTCTGACTCGATACTACAGAAGAACCGTCGTGTAAGCGGGTTTGCTGCACATGAAATCCGTCGCGGCCAAATGTCCTCCAGTTGTTTGTTGAGGAAGTTGGAATCGGGTGTGCTAGCTAAGGTGTCATCCTCGTCATCTGATGGTTATTCAAAATTATGAGGTCTCTGATAAAATAGCCCTAGTGTCGCTTTAAAAAAAGGGACGTAAATATAACTAAATTAAACACAGAATTTTGAAAGTAATAAGAAACTCCAAAGGAACATTAAGACTTATCTTACATACTGGCGGAAATGGCTTTCGGAAAGGGTATCGGAGACCTGATTCACTGATATGATGAATGTTGAAATATTCCTGGCGGTGATGTCGAAATTCTACTACATAAGTTTTGTTAATAATTGAATTTCTCTTTAATCTTCTTCCCTTGCCTTTTATTTTTGGTCATTCGGAACTCGAAAAGATATAATTCGTATTTTCCTGTCGCATATTTCAAAAGTACACATTAATATTTCAATCGGAGGCGATATCCTAATCTTCACTTAATCACGACTCTATCTTCTTATGATTTAAAAGTAGGAATTTAAACAAACGCTGCGTCTCACAATCTTTGCGATGTCTGTTGAGGTTCAAAATTAAAATGACTGGTTGAATTTATTTAATGATTCATTTTCAATGATAAAGGTTTTAATCTTATAAAAATACTCTTATAATAAATAAGTATTCAATTTTCCCCCCTTCTTATTCATTTTCTCAGCTCAATTTTATTTTAAATTATTATTCATTCTGATATGCTAATAAAGTCAAAACTTATTTGCAGCAGAAATCATAGTAATTACATATGAAATATCCTAAAGATGTATTCAACCATTTTAATTATTTTTAGAGAGGTATTTTTATCTATCTTGAAAATTAACAGCCATAACTGATTACTTTTAAATGAATAAACTTGATATATCACATATAACTTTATTATTCATTATAAAACTATAATTTCAGTAAGATCCACATTTAGGATTGCATTCAATAAAAATGCATGTAAAAGTGTCTGAAATGAAAAAAAAAATCCATAAAATGTTAGTATTTGTAAAATTCTCCTTTTCAAAATTAAAGACTTTGCATTTTTGTACACTGATACAAAATATCATTGGTTGACATTTAGAATATGGAAATTAGAATAAAACTGCAAAATAAATGTGCATCTGTTAAATATGTGTAACGGTCACGAGATAATGAAGTTATTGGATACGTTTTAAATTAGAAAAAGACAAAGCGCTGACATTTCGATTTTCAAATTCGGACATTACTGCGAACTTCGAGGTAACTCTCCATCCAGACTATAATAACCGAATCTCAGAAATTCTCCATTTCAGATTTTTCAAGATAGACATAAGAAGATCGGATAGCGCCAAAATAAGGCGGAAAATGTCATTGCTTTTAATTTTTGAATCGATGGTTTTTAAGTCTTTCTACATTTTTGGATTTATGATCATTATTTGTTATACAGCAAACTGTTATTATCATTGAATTTGTTTTTATCAGTGCTTCGATTTTCTTAAATCAGTATTCGCATTTCATTTTGGAGGTTCTGACCACTATGTTTCTTTTTCTCTTTATTCCAAGGATATATTCCGATGGAAAACAAATGCAATAATAAAAGTCATTATTTAGATATAAATTTCAAAATGTTACGAGAATTAAATTCCACTATATCCGAATATTTTCCAATAGTTTTCGTGTATTTGCGTCAGTAGATATTCGTTTTATAGTGGCAGGATGGTCTGTTGAACACAAGAATATGTTCTTATGTATTCATTTTCAATGCATGCTCTCTGTATGAAATAATTTGAAATAAGACTGCTCAAAATGAAGCATGCAATATAAAAACAATCAGGGAATCAATATTATTTCTAAGTGGTTCCACAAAGTTTGCAGAGAGATCATTTTGAATTTTTTAATTAATAATTTTTATGTAAAATGCATGTTTAAAAGTTCAACAGCTGCAAGATTATTAGCAAGTAAACAATATTTTTTAATATCATTAAACGCATGTTTTCACCGGAAGTGACATTTCATACAATTTTTAGTAAGCAATTTCATTATTTAAATGTGAAATGTAATTGCACATCTAATGTTGTGTGATTTCTATAAACGTTACAATTTTGATCTGAATTTAAAGTATATTAATAAAAATTGAAACAAATGTATGATGCAGGCATATTCTTCTCAGTGAATCAAACGAATTTTCTATTTCCGACAAAGAATCTATGAAATTTTTTCTGCGAATAATGATGAGAAATTTAATTAAATGAGCATTGTGAATTCGAATTAATAACAAAAAGTCATAAATGTATTGTTTTTAGCATCTTTTAAAGGATGAAAACATTTTACATGACGTAAGAGAAAGAACTAATTCGTTATATTTCATTAAGTAAATATCGCAGTTTATCAAGATAAGCCAGTGAAAATACAAGTGACGAATCTCCAAATTAGACTATTTTTCGCCATCTTCCTCTTGCGGCATGGGAAGATCATACGTATGTGGAGTCTGCAAAAAGACACTTTCCAAGGAATTTAACTTAAAAAGACATTATCTTGTTCATACAAGAGAAAAGCCAAATGTGTGTAAAATATGCAGTAAGTCATTTTCCCTAAAATATCAATTAAAGAGGCATCATCTAATCCACACAAAAGATAGACCATTCGTCTGTGAAATATGCTGTGTGTCATTTTCCCTAAAATATAATTTAAAGAGCCATTATATTGTTCATACAAAGGATAGACCATACCTTTGTAAAATATGTAGAATTTCATTTCCCCGAAAATCTTCACTGAGTAGGCATTACCTTGTTCATACAAAGGAAAAGCCATATATCTGTGAAATTTGTTGCAATTCATTTTCCCGAAAAGATAAATGTAATATGCATTATCTTGTTCATACAAAAGAAAAACCAAACTGCTGCGAAGTGTGCGGTAAGGCATTTTCACGAAAATCTGATTTAAATGTTCATTATCGAACTCATACCAAAGAAAAACCATACGTTTGTGCAGTATGCAGAAAATCCTTTTCAGTAAAATCTAATTTAGATAAACATCATCTTGTTCATACGAAAGAAAGACCATATGCCTGTAATGTATGTAGGAAGACATTTTCTCAGAAATCTCATTTAAAGAAGCATTACTTTGTTCATGGAAAAGAAAAATCATATTAATGAGATTTGCAATCAAAATTATTTTTAGAAATCTCATTTAATCGTTCATTGCAATTTTTATAGTAACAGGCATATTTCATGCAATTCGATTCAAATAAGTATAAATTTATACATTAGAAGACTTTAAGGCTATATTTTATACTATTGCAAAAAGTCTCGTGTAAATCAACATTAGCAGGTTCATACAAATAATAAGTTAAATCATTCTCTAAAATATTTTCGCTCAAAGCATATTGAAATAAGATTCAAGAAAAATCAAATCATACTTTACATTTGATAAATAATCTTGGTAAAATGAGATATCAGAAAGATTACTATTAAAGTTCATAATTTATATTTTGAATTTTTAGTAAATGCAACATACCTTCATTGCTCACGTAGCAAGTCAAATTGTTGCTATATTTTTAATGTTTATTTGATTATCTTTTTTATGCATATTAATGTGTGTTAATTATTATTAATTTAGAATAGAAATATTGCCAGTGTCCCCTCAAAATTATTTGATTGTTCTTTGCATTGATTTTTAATAATCACGACTAATTTTGAATTATGTATCTCAAAAAGCTGTATGTTTTTAATTACTTACAAATTTATAATATGACATTCTTAAATTTAAGGAACATTAAGCAATATACTCGTTAAACTGTTTATTTCTCGGAAAATGCTTATTTCTGCATTTTTATGTGCATAGATAAATTGTTGCTTCATTTTATCTATTTACAATGCAGGTGTAGGAGAAATTTATGATTAATAAATCTAAAAGTTTTAAGAATTAATTACTTTAAATTGCAATGTTAAATAATTTAAGGACTTACTTTTGATACAAATTTGCTGATAATTCTTTTTTTATGGGACAGTTATTTTTTATTGAAGATGAATCTCTGTTTTTCCTTTATGAATGTACTTATTTTTGTTGTTTAGAATTGTTTCAAATGTTATTTAGAATATTCTTTAGTTAAAATCATTATAAAAAATGATATGAAAACGTTTGTAATGATTGAAATAAAAAATAAAGAATGAATATAAATTTTTCAATAGAGCATTTATGTTCTTTATTTTTTCCCTAAGTAATTTTTTCATTGAATATTTTGTTTTTTTTCAATTCCGTGGTATATTTAAAAATTTTAACTATACATAATTATATATGTGCACCTTCTTTCTATATGCTTAGTAAATTACCTGATCATTTTTTAGCTTAATTATAAAGAATGTTAGCGTATAATTTCTTACAGAAAAACAAAATTGATGTTTTTCCCTTTTTTTTAAAAAAAAACTTTTTCTTCAAAAATAAACGATATTTTCTCGCAGAGCTGAAATATTGTAATATACATTTTAATGAAGTCTTAATAATCGGGCTTGGTTATTTCACGATTAAGGAATTATAGTTTCTAAAATTCATAATCTGAAGTGAAGTAATAAGGAAGTGCAATAATTCGATGAAAAACTTAAACGTAATCAACAATCACTTGAGTATTCTGTCGATTCTTTGTTGAATCAACAAGTTTGAACTCAGTAGAATGAAAATTTTAGTTGTCTCAACTAAAAATTTCTCGAATACTCTCCGATAAAGACCTCATTCTCACTTTCCTCTGTATAAAATTGGGGACCCAGGGAAAGGATGCGAGTACCTTGCATGGCACAGGTGAACGATAAATAGGGAATAAAAATATTAGGCGTAAAAATAGCTCTTTTAAGCTTAGAATATGAACTTTGGGCTTATTTTTTTCCAACTGGTAGAAACCAAGATGTTCCCAACATTATGTAAACGATTTCATAAATTTAAATCATTGCGTTTGTGAGTTATGTTTAAAGGCATGAAAAAAATACAGACCGGCAGGCGTTCAGCACTTTGAGGTACTGGTTCAAAATGCCATAAGTATATTTATTAGATATTAAATAATATAATAACTCATAGAGCTATAATAAATATAGCTCTATTAGTTTGTAGTTATAGAATTCATTTGTTTTGGAACTTTCAGACGGTCATATTTTCAGTGAATGGATTGCGTTTGAAATGTAATAAATATCTGCAACTTTTATAGTAATTCTATATATAAAATGCAGCCATCGAGTTCAAAGCATTTTTGTATTATCATAATCTCAGACGGATAGGTAAACTGATTGACAAACAAACAGACCAACGACAAAAATCCGCTTTTCGTACTTAGAGAGAAGCCTGAAATATAGAAAGTTCTCAAAGTTTGAATCCTCTAGTTTGAATTTTTTGAACGATTACTACACCTGTGCAAGACTTTATATAAGAGAAAATAAAATAAAAAGAAGATAAAGAGTTGAAAAAATTGCAGGGATGTTTTGTGGATTTCAATGTAGGATCAAGGAGGTGATAAGGATCCTTGGATCCTTTCTTCCTTATAAATTCCAACTTCTGTGAAGAATTTCTTTTAGATGATTCAGTCAAACGAAATATAAATTTAACATATAATGTGAACTAAAATAATTTGTAAATATAATTTTCATTATTCGAAATATTCACTAATAGATTAACTCAGTAGTTAGATTATCCTTAATTATCTGTTAGGATTTTTTGCCGTTTAATAAAGGACTATTTCCAAAATTCTCTTTTTCCTCACATTTTTATGAAAAATTTAGATATGTTTGAGTGACCGACATATCTTATTCAATGCATTTAGTTATTTACATTATATACTTCATGATGTTTACTTTCTTTTATGCAAGTTATGGACGAAATATTGGAATCGACAAAAAGTTCGAACGCGAGATTTTGACGATTCTCTAAGTTCAAGACTTATTTGTATCCGAAAAATACACTTTTGGCATTATGTCTCTCTATCTGAATGTGAAACTTATAACTATAAAACAGTTTGAGCTGGATAGATGAAATTTCGTACATGAACTAACAATTAAATTTACGAATTTCCATCCAATATTTCTACAGGAAGTTGATTGTCTGGTTGTTGGATTACAAATAAATAGAATAACTTCAATGCGCAAAGAGTGATCTAGCATTGCATCGCATGTTTAGTACCTAAAATATAGATTATATAATCTTAAACCAAATTCATGAAAGGCTTGACTGTCTATCTACTTGTATTTTGTAAACACAATTACTCATAAGCTGACTGAAGTAAACCTTTTGAAATTCTTTATTTTATCTTTTGATAACAACGTAATTTCATATGAAGTTTTGACTTTATTCTTTTGAAATAAAGATGGGTTTTCGAAATACATATTCTCGCTATAGATTCAATAGAAGTATTAGATTCACGCTAAATATTTATATTTTGTAGCTATTGTTCACTGATGCTATGCTATTTGGGGGTCTAACCCAAGGTTTATTTTATATGGAAGGGAGAGATAAATATATGAAATGAACTAAAATGTATGCGATAAAGTTTCCTTTAGATCACTCCCTCTGATTATAAAGGTAATAATTCTCAAAAAATTATCATGATGTTATAAATCTCTATGGAGATATTTTTATTTAAAATTATTGATTATTTTCAAAATTCTTGTAAATCCACCGAAAATAGCATCAATTTCGGAAATGAAAATCTTAATCATATTCAACTCATTAGATGCTTTATATAACTGAAGAACACCGGTTAAGTCCAACGATTGTCTCATATCTTATAAATATTAGATAAAGAAAGGAATATGTATAATATTGAAAACCATTTGCATAATCCAATCGTATAAATAAATTAAAGGAAATTTTTCTACAAAAAGTACATTAAAGAAACTTTGTTCATGTACCTCTGAGTAAGAGAAGCAAAAACTTAATAAGAAACTTGAGGAAAAGATAATCCTTTTGCATGAGTATTACTTTTTAATAGAAAGAAGAGGAAAAAGTACTGCGGAATTTTAAACACTCAAAAATCAAATTTTGAATTAATTAGAAATAAACCAAAATTTTTCACTTTTGGTATTCATTATTTTTATAGAAAATTTAATCATGATGATTTTGGACCACATAAAATTTTACGTACTTTGCTGGATATTGTTATGCTTTTCAACAAATCTATTCTGTGAATGTTTTATTTTTCTTCTAATTATATATTTTGACGTCATTTATACTGGCATTGAATTTGTGATTTAAATTGTACTTAAGGCAAACAAAAGTCAATCGTTCAAAATGATGTAGGGAACATTCAAACGAAATAGATCTCGAAGACAGCAAAGTCATCATGAATTGAGAAATACTAAAACATTGTTTTTTCTATATATGATTTCTTCGGAAAATTATCGAAAAAAATGCGTTTTTACACAATTTTGAAATTTTGAAATTTCCCTTACTTATTATTTTGCCAAACAACATTATGACTTTTAATGTTTTACCACCATTTTTTCCAATGTCTTTTTAGTGTTAATACATATCTTTAAAAAAATTATTTTCTTTAAAGCAAGACATTTTACTATGACCGAAAGAAAATAAAAGTATATCTCTGAAATTCGAAAGAAGTTTGAATATTAAATCTTTTGTATGCACGCACAATAGCTTTTTATTGTTCATTAACAAGAGTATATACAAAGATATGAAAAGATATGATGCAAGTATACATGAGAAAGATTATAATTGAAAGCTACTTAAGTTTTTTTTTTTAACTTTTACATTAATAAAAAAATGTTTAATTAATTGTTTCTCAATATATTTTAAAAATCAATCTCAATATGTTTTTATACCTCATCATTTGTGGAAAAAATTTGCAGTATTAATTTGCAATCTTTCGATGGATTTCGGAACTCGAAAAATTTGGTCCACGTATATTACCGATGCATATTTCCCAAGTACCCATGCATCTTTCAACAGGGAGCTGTATCCTAACTTTCAACTAATCTCAGCTGTTTTCATATGATTCAAAAATAGAAATTTAATCAAATGCTGCATTTCGAGATCTTTGATCTCTTAAGGTTCAAACTGAAACTAATCGGCTCTGTTTATTATGCGACTTATTTTGAGTGACAGCGGTATCAATCATTTAAGATATACTTTTATAATATTACTTTTATTCTCATCTTGCTGATTCATTATATTGATCCTATTTTAAATAAATTAATTCGTTTTAATGTCAGAACTAAATTGTACCAGAAATCATAGTGATGACATATGAAATATTCCAAAGATGCATTTAATGAACTTAATTGTTTTTAGAAAGGTGTTTTTGTCAATTTTGAAAATTAGCTGATTACTTTGAAATGATCAAACTTTATGTCCCAAATGGAACTTTATAAAATTGTAATTTTTGTATTGGTATCATTAAAAATGGTAATCATAAAAAAATGCACGAAAAGGGAACTCAAATACTAAATACAATAAAATGATAGAATTTGTTCAGATTTTTTTTTCAAAATTAAAGATTTTGCCTTTATAAACACTAATATATAACACAGTTTTTTTTAATTTAGAATACCACCATTTCAAAATATAGGTGCATCTGTTAAATATGCATCTCCTTCATGGAATAATAACGTTGTTAGATGCATTTACGTTAGAATAGAAGAGCTCTAACATTGCTATCTTCAGATTCGAAAATCATTGCGTACTTTGAGGCGATTCTCCATCTAAGAGCTATCACAGCCGGATCTCAGAAATTCTATATCTTTCTTTATTTTCGAATTTACACTCATTATTTGTCATATTTCAAACTGATATCATCACTGAATTTGTATTTATCAGTGTTTTGATTTTCTTAAATCATGATTCGCATTTCGTTTTGAAGGCTCTGACCACAAGTTTTTCTTTGGCTGTGTATTAGTGTTTAATTTGTTTAGTTTTATTAACGTCTCGTTTTGATTAGGGCCATTTTGGGATGGATTTCGAAATTTTGAACCACGGTCAGATGGCGAGGGCGACACTTGAGCTGACACTCCTCCCTAAACTTTCTGACTACACCAGCGGGAGAACGCTTGGCTCCGATGGATTTTCCGTGCACCACACCTGCATACACGACGGGTCTTTGATGGAATCGGATCTCGAACCTAAAACCCTCAGGTTCCGAAGCTACGATCTTACCACCAGGCTACTGCAGCCTTAGCTCTTTATTTAAAGGAAATATGCAGATAATAAGCAGGCTATATAATGAAAGTCACTATCATAATGTAAATTATCTACTATCATCCATTAGTTCTCATGTATTTGAATCGATACTGCTTCGTGCTACGGCGGTCAAGTGCATAAGAAGTTCCCGTGTATTTTTCTTATTCTTAACAACGCATGTTTTCTGAAAAAATGATTTGAAATGTGCCTTTTCTAAATGAAACAAGAAAATAAATCAGATAATCAGTCTAAATTTTGAGCCATTGCGCTAAGGATTCCATTTAATCACAAGAGAACGACTTAAGCGACGTCCATACGAGGCCAACTATTTCGCAAAATAGGAGGCCACGCCCACCTCAGGGAGATCGTGTGACCGCAATTGGACATTGGCAAACAGCTGTCCGGATGTGACAATTATTTTCCCTTGCTCCGTTGGGAACACGTGATATTCCTGAGGTAGGTGGGATTATTCAATTGCAATTTTGTATAATTGGTATTCAAACCGTCATCAGTTGAAAGAATATTAGCAAGTAAATAATCTTTTTTAATATCATTGTACGCATTTTTCACTGCGAGTGGCATTTGATTTTTAGCCAGAAATTTCATTTTTTAATTGTGAAATGCAAATTTGATCTGAAATGAAAATACGTTAATAAATGCTGAAAATACTGGCTGATACAAGAGTATTTATCTCTGATTCTTGTTTTCTACTCGGATTTTTTATTTCTACCGATGAATCTAAGACATCTTATTTGTGAATTACTATGTAGAAATTCAGTTGTATTCATGGTATAAAAAAATCACGGTTTTGACTTCTAAAGATTTTATTACTAATGAAATTTTATAAACATCTTGTTGAAAGCATCATTCCAAAGAAGGAACTTTTTTTATTCGAAATATGTGGAAGAATATTTTTATCAATAGAAAATATAATCAAATAAAGTAGTTTTTTCTTTGACTTATCAAGAAAAGAGCCGGTAAGAATTTTCAAAATATACTGCTTTGTACTATTATCATCTTACGCCATGGAAAAACCGTATGCATGTGAAGTTTGTAAAAAGACATTTTCCAGGAAATACCATTTAAAAAGACATTATTTTATTCATACAAAAGAAAGACCGTATATCTGTGAAGTATGTAATATGTCATTTTCCCAAAAGCCTCACTTAACTAGGCATTGTCTAGTTCATACAAAAGAAAGACCGTATATCTGTGAAGTATGTAAAAAGTCATTTTTCCAAAAGTTTAACTTAACTAGACATTATCTTGTTCATTCCAAAGAGAGACTATAAAAATGTGAAATATGTTGTAAGTCATTTTCTCGAAAAGATAGCAATAATATGCATTAGTCCATACACAAGAACCATATGGCTGCAACTGTGCGGTGACACATTTGCACACAGATCCAATTTAAATCGACATCGCCGTATTCCTATAAAAGAAAAAAACGACTTGACTGTGAAGTATGTAGTAAAGCATTTTCCCAGAAATCATATTTAAATCGTCATTATAGAATTCATACCAAGTAAGAGCCATTCGTTGATGAAGTTTGCAACAAATCATTTTCCATAAAATCTACTTTAGACAACCAATATCTTGTTCATACGAAAGAAAAACCATATAAATGTGAGATATGTAGAAAGATATTTTATCTGAAATCTCATTTAAACATGCATTACATTACTCACATCAAAGAAAAACCATTCGTTTTTGAAGTATGCAAACAATTTTCTATAAAATCCAATTTAAATCGTCACTATTTTGTTCATACGAAACAAAAACGTTACAGCTGTGATGTATGCAAAAAGGCATTTTCCCAGAAATTTCAATTAAATGAGCATTGCCAAATTCATACAAAATAAAATGCATATCTGTGAAATATGCAGGAAGTCATTTTCCAAGAAATGCTATTCAAATTGACATCATTTTGTTCATAAAGGCAAAACTATGAGACGGAAATTTGCATTCAAAAATTATCTCAGAAATCGCATTTAATCCGCTATTACAGTGTTCACACGGCAGAAAGGCCATTTATTTGTATAATATGTATTAAAACAGCTTCCAGAAAGTTTCATTTAAATGAATATAATCTTGATCATACCAAAGAAAAAGTTTAATAATAATAGTATGAAGTTATAAAGTGTATGAAATATGAAGTTTTAGATATGATAATTATAATAAGAAATTGATACATTTGCAGAAACTCTCGTTTAAATAATCATTAACAATATAAAAAAACGATTGAATCAAGATATCAAATTTTTCCTCTAAAGCCATTCACAAGAATATTCACGGAAAATCAAATTTCATTTTAGACTTTTAACGATAATGAATAAATAAGATATATCCTTACCAGAGAGTACTTTTTGATATCTCATTTATATTTTGAATTATTAATTCTTTGCACACGGAAAAGTAATACGATGCATAATTATTCATTTTATGCATGAAATTGTTTATTGTTCCGAGGAATAAATACATGCAATTGTTTTAAGTTGTATTCCCCTGAAAAAGGAATCTACATCTTTTTACCAATCTGTAGGTATTTTTAACAATTAAAATTTAAACAATGAATAAATAAAACGTCAAAATGATGCACTCTTTTGAATGGAAATTGAGATAAAACGTTCGAGTGTAAAGATTTAGTAATTGCAACGTAGTTTTATTTTACAAGTAACAAGTCAATTTTTTAATTATTTCAATGTTATTTGATTTTGAGCAGTTATATGCATTTAAATGTACTTATTAATATGTTTTGAATATAAATATTAAAAATATATGCTTAAAATTATTTAATTATGCTTTATATTTTCTTAGAATAATAACAGCTATTTTCAAAACTTCATTCAAGTCTAGAAAGTCTGTAATAGATTTTAATAAGAAATTAATATGATATTCCTAAATTTTAAATTTTTAAAATGTTAAAAATATTCTTAAAAGGCTTATAGTTACTCGAAAAGTATTGTTATTAGAACTTTTATACTCACAGATAAAGTGTTCTTTTATTTGATCTATTTTGATTTCATACATAAGAAAATCATTTAATTTCTCAATCTGAATGTATACATCTCGGATTGGGATTAATAATTTTATATTACTATGTTAAATACCTTTATGATTTTATTTTAAATAAAAGAAATTGTCGATCCTTTTTTTCTTATGTATCACTTGTTTTTATTGAAGATACATTCATCAAAGAAACCATAGAAATATATTTTTTTCTAATTTAGAATTTCTTCAAATCACATTTGGAATATGCTTCGTTTGAAAAGATTTTTAGAAATTATAAGAAAACGTTTCTATCGCTTGAATGGTATAAAACTCTAATATATGAATATAAATTAATAAAAATAGCGTTTTTTATTTCTTTTTTTAGAGGTGTTACTGAGTCTACACTTTGAGATAATGCCCAATGCTTCTTTTATTAAATATTTTTTTCATGTTCTTTACATATTTAATAGAAGTTCGTTAGGCAAATTTAGAAATGCGGGATACATCACTTCCATTGCATCTATATCCAGGAAGCTTAGTAAATTAGTTAATTGAATTCGGACTAAGACTGAAAAATGAAGTCTTTCGGTTGCAAGTACAATACGTTTTTGTTTCTTACGAACAAGTGTTCATATGAAGAGATGATGAGCGAAGTTCCAATAGAAAACTTGAATAGGGTACATGATTAACAATTCCTATCAGAAAATCTATTCATTTGGTACTTTTCATGGTTTTTATTAATGGAAAATTAACTGATTAATTAATTGTCTCTTAACATGTTCTTTAAATTGTTCTTATATATCTGCATTTATAAACAAAATTTGCAATACAATCTAAACTCACGTAAGATGAAAAGCAGTTTTAGGTATTTATTTTTTTACATTGTCGCCATCAATAATATTGTTGATGTTTAATTTTCGTTGATGAGCATGTTCTTGACTATACAAAAAAGAAAGTTTAGATTGAAAGTATGAAGTTGATATTTTTGCAGAAAATCATTGTTTAAATCTGCCTTAACAAGTTAAAAAAATAATTAAATTACGATATAAAATTTTTTCCGAATAAAATACAAACAATATTAAAAAAATTCCTTTTAATTAAAAACAATTCAAATAATAAACTGCTTTGTTTTATTACAATTGTAAAAAGACAGATATAGTCTTAAGAAAGGACAGATTTGCAGATGAAAAAAGGATTATTATGTTTTGTAGAAAAGTAGTTTTATGTTAAAAAAAATGCTCATAAATGGGTTATGATCCCGAATAGTACTGGGTATATCAACTGGTATTACATAAAACTGAAAAACAGCAAAAAAGGTTAATTCGATTATGCGCATTTTAAGCGAGGGTTTTTTTTTCTACTGAAAAGTGACTATTGTCAACTTTCATACTGCAAGTGATTCAGTTATTTAGCAGACAGTATCTAAAAGAGGTGATTGAGGTTAAAATTTAAAATCCATAAATTGAATGATGTTATTATAAGAATTATAAAGGAATGTATTATTATAAGAATTATAAAGGATACACCCAATTCATGATCAACAAAAAGAAATCGTGTTTATCTGATAAAAATTTAAAGCAAAAAAGAAGCAGTTTCCAGTGCTTCCAAAACTTTTGAATTTTAGAGGTTTCTTCTTTTGGAAATTGGAACTGAAAAATATCTTGTCCATCTGTCTGTTGTACCATAGTGAAACAAATAAATATGAAGCAACTACAATTTTAGCTATTTGATTTGAGGGTCGCGGATAGTTGATTTCTTAAGTTATGATACACTTCAGGTGGCATCTGAGGATCATTTCCTCTATATGATTAACTTTTACTTATGATCTCTTACGATAATAAGTAATATCAAAATTTATTCATTAGATCTTAAATGTATGTACTCATAAGATCTTAAATGTTTGTACTCATAAGATCTTAAATGTATGGTACTAGTTATTAGATCTTAATTGTATGGCACTAATCATTAGGTGTTAATTGTATGGTACTACTCGTTAGATCTTAATTGTTTGGCACTAATCATCACATCTTAATTGTATGGCACAAATCATTGGGTGTTAATTGTATGGTAGATCTTAATTGTAGGGCCCTAATCGTCACATCTTAATTGCATGGCACTAATAATTGGGTGTTAATTGTATGGCACTGTTCATAAGATCTTAATTGTATGGTATTTCATTATTTTCGCATTGATTTGAGTTTAAGCAATTGATTGAAGGTGTCTTCTCTGTAACATTTTCAGACTATTAGTGAGTTTCCTTATTTAACTTGTTTAATGACAACATTGTATAGTGCTATTTCTATTTACTATAAGTGCTTAAATTTAATTTGATACTTAATTTTATAATTTTCATGAAAGTGTCTAATAATAATAATTAATTTTTATATAAATAATTTGAAATTTTAAGTGTCTTCAATTATAGTGTCTTCAAATTGAAGTGTCTTCAATTTTATGTACGTTCTATTTTTTGCATTGTTTTCTATTTATTTCATATGTTTTTTTTCTTTGATGTTCTTACGCTATGTATATGCTTTCTTGATATACATGACTTTTATTCACTCTTAATGTTTTGTGTTATAGCTTCTTTGTGTAGAGTATATATTTAATTTTACATTTATTTTATTTCTCCTTTATTTCCAGTTTTTTAATTTGAAAAGCTGTTTGTTTTCGTGTGATGTTCAATGTCATTCCTTGTTTACCTTATATGATCACTAATACATCCATAAGTTGTTGCGTCGTCTTGAACCGTTGACATAAAAAATATGTATATAATTATACTAAGAATTTGAAGATAAATGAGAAGTTGGGAAATATAATTAGATGTAAATTACAGCTGTACTAATTTATAAATTTTCTAAGTATAATGTCTCTAAAGCAGATTGATTTACTTTAACAGAAACCTTAATATTCTTTTAAGAACAGTTTTTCTTGCAGCCTAGCAGATAGAATTACTTGTATCCTTGCAACTTACAGAAATGTATATTATGCCATTTACAGGAGGTATGGCAGCTTTTTTTAAAATATTTTTCTTTTAATCATCTTGAATTATTATTGAATATAAGAGCCTTTAATTCGACAAGCAATAATTTCATACTTAAACATTCATTGGAAATAAGTATGAACGTCTTCAAGCTGTATATGTGCGTTGTCGTAACCCCATTCTCTGAAAATTTAACAAATGATAAAAAAAAATGAAAATGTGATTTAATCTTCTTATGTAATTGGATTTAAGGTGTCGTTATACTCATGCTACTCTGCTTTTATTTTGTTGCAACCCTAGTGACGTTTCTATAACCGATAGAAAATCAGCCTTTCGAGATACAAAAGTGGATTTACAGTCCATTAAATGAAAACCCGAATTCTGCTTGTTATTCTTCAATTAACTTTTGCAGACTGTATACCTATTACATTAAACGTAATTTCTCTATAAATTTATGAAGTAATTTTTCATGCGCTGGATTGTCTCTCTACCTAAATTTACACATACCCATCTTTTTCAAACAGCAACACCCAATTTCTAATAAATAATCGCTCTTCAGATTAGAAAAACTCGTGTGTATATATATAGCATTTCGTAATTTAAAGTAACTAATTGACGATTTATAAGTCCACAAAGAAGATTTATTTCTTGTGTATGGGGAAATTAAATTTCAAATATAAATATGCATTTCTAATTCTTATTTAGACATTTTTTTTTCATCGTTCCTAACTGTAAATAATAATAAAAATAATTAATCCTTCCTACAGAATAGTTACCTCATTGATGTGTAAAACTAAAATTAGAATGAAGGAAAATATTAACGGAGTGATCTGCTTGCTACATTTGCATATATTGAAACAACTTCTGAATCCTTTTTCTTGTATATATCCCAGTGTTGTGAAACGATTTGTCAAAACATTTATATCTAATGATCATTTATTCAAAATCATTTAAAACTGAAAAATTTGATTATTATACAAATATCTTCATGTAGAAAGCCGTTTATTTGAATACGTTAGAACATTTTTAAAGAGGACATACTTCCAAGTTGAATAACTTTGTCTCCTGGGAATTAATGTTTATACATTACAAATAATGCTAAGTTCCCGGATTGTATGTTTATCTTATAAGGACCTATTTCATACAATATTAAAAGAACCAAGTTCTTTGCGTGGTGAAAGTCACAGAAACGTCGAATCTAAAAACAAAATTCATAATTTCAGAGTTTGTTTCGTGACCGCTTATTTTACTTCAATTAGCCGATACCAAAAACATTAGACAATACGCTACCTTACTCTTAATATTCACAAGCACGAAGGTCATCATTTTGAGCTACGAGCAGATGACAAAAGTGTACATTTCTGGTTCTTTCCCTCTCCATAGCATTAGCAGAATCCCGAATATTCACTAGACTGACATACGTGGAAAATTGTTCAGACTTACAAAATATTCATAGAGAGTCAAATATTATTAAAAGTGGATATTATAAGAAAAAAAGCAAAATGATTTTTTTATTGAGTATAGACTATCGAAGACTAAGCCAATGCATATATTTATTTTTCTCTTTTTTTTCATCTATTTATTTATATAATTTCCTTTTCTTTAAAATTATTTTACTTTTTATTTTTTCTGTTTTGTAAGTTTAAATTACATATATTTAGTTACTTTTATTGTTTACAAATTATGTTTGAATATTTCGGTTATTCTGCAATATTGAATAAACTCTAATTTTTCAGTCATTTCGACTTGTTTTGGATTTCTTCAGCTACATTTGCACCAAAAACACGTGCATATTAATTTTTTTCCCGATTGGCTGATTTCTTGATAGCTATTTGAATAACAGTTTCTTTTTAATTTTAACTATTAGATCTTCATCAGTGTAACATCTGTTTTGCACACAACTCATCATCATCAGAATACGTCGCAAATCGTCAATGGAATCTTGTTTTGACTGCTCTGATCCTACAGTTCTCAAATCGCGACTTTCGCATTTATCAATGGTCTTTATGATTGCGTAGAATTAGTACTTCACTAAAACCTACATAATAATACGTGCAATTTTAAAAAAACGAACCTTCTCATGTTAAGTTTTTTTAATTATTAAATACATTAATTAATCACGATTAATTCATTTAATTTCAGTATTAATAAGCTTACTTTGTGAGATTTTATGGGGGATCGAACTGATGGAAGTTTTATAAAGTTATGTTTAGTAATACAGAGAGAGAAATCTGAAAAACTAAATCATAGAAAAACAATATCATTTTTCATATTTAGTGAATGTCTATGCAATATACACTGGTGGACAAAATTAAGAGATGGAAGACATTTTCCCAAATATCTCAAAAAATACTGAATATAAATAACTGAAATTTGGTATGGATATAGCTTATACCATGATAATAAAGTATGCAAAACAAAAATGAAAGTGCCATTCACTGCCAAGACCTATTGCCAATAAATCCAATGTAGTCTGAACTTAAGGATAAAAGATGACAATAAAAGTGAGGCTTGTACAGTGTGTGTTGCCTCTAGTATGGTGTATGGTCACCCCTGACAGACAGACAGCATGCACAACGAGTATGCATGCTGTTAATAAGGGAGTTAAGGAGGGGTTGTGGAAGACCCTCCCATTCTTCCACCAGAGCAATTTTTAACTCTAGAACGGTTCTGGGGGGAGGTTGGAGCATCGCAATAGCTCTCCCAAGAGCATCCCAAGCATGTTCAATAGGATTCAGGTCAGGGGATTTGGCTGGCCAATCCATTCGTTGAATGTCCTCGCTTTCCAGATACTCATCAACCATGAGAGCCCTATGTGGTCGCGCATTATCGTCCATAAAAATGAACTCAGGGCCAACAGCGCCCCTGAAAAGACGCACATAGGGCTCTAGGACCTCCTATCTGTACCTTTGGACATTCACGGAACCATTTTCAAACACATGGAGCGGTGTGCGGGTATCTTGCATGATCCCTGCCCAAACTATGAGTCCTCCACCAACATAATGGTCCCTTTCGATAATGTTGCTGGGATGGTATCGGGTTCCAGGTTCCCTCCATATCTATAACCGTCCAGAATCAGGTTGTAGACTGAATCTGGACTCATCGGTGAAGAGAACATTAGCCCATTGAAGCTGTGTCCAATTCTGATGTTGTCTGCACCATTCTGCACGCGCTCTTTTGTGGGAAGGAGTGAGTGGGATGCAAATAGCGGGCTTCCTGGCATACAACCCTCTTTCATGGAGTCTTCTGGAAACTGTCTTACTCGAAATTGATGTTCCTGTAGCAACCGCGAGGTCCCTAGACAATTGAGTGGCTGTAGCCGTCCTCTGGCGCTTAGCTGAAATGAACAAATACCGGGCTTCATTGGCCGTTGTAGCCCTCAGGCGACCTTGTCCTGGTCGTCTGCATACTGTCACACTAGTTTTAAATTGACTCCACAAATTGGAAATGACGCTTGGTGTTATATCCAATTCCCTAGCAACCTGAGCTTGGGACTGGCCTGCCTCAAGTATACCCACAATTCTCCACCTCATACCGTCGTCTAAACGATGATGTTCACTCATTTCATCTAAAAACCAGCAAGAAACAACACGATTATTCAAAAAATGCACTAAAATCTGCAACTGTGTTAAAGAGTGGAACGAGATGAATAACTCGATGCGGATTTTATAGCTGAGCAACGCCCACAAGAATACGTAAACTTATCCCAGGGCCAATAGCGCTGCAGTGACCATATATGGCAATCAACTGTCCAGGTTTTGTGCGGTATTTTAGAGAAATGTGCGAAAATGCTTTCCATCTCTTAATTTTGTCCACCAGTATATTTTACTTCGAAGGTACAACTAAAGATTCATATTTATGTTTGAAACGACGAGCTTATAATAAATAAATATTCATGCAATCAAAGATTCGTAAACGTCTATGGCTCGGCAGTGTTTGAACTATAAAATCTTATTTCCAAGAATTGGAATTATTGGAACTTATAAATACTATCGTATCTTACCAATTGCAATATATAAAATTATCAATATTTATTTTTCCTCTAATTTATATCTTTCCATTGATATAAATTAGAAGAATGTAGATTTCATGTATATTATTGCTTCTTTTTCGAATACAAAATCAAAAATTGTGTGTACATTTAGGTCTACTTATGCAGATCTTTTGCTTCAATTAAAAGATTTTAGTAGGTAAAGTAATATATTTTCCCCATGCATGAATCATGATCAATTAAGAACATGCTGTTGAAGTATCGTATTATGCGAATTTACCTTTGAGTGGATATTAAATTTTAAATTGTTTTTCGTTAAATGTTCCGAAATGTTACAGTTTAAAATGGTTCAATTCTTATTTCAAAAGCAAATAATGAGAATATATAAAAATTGATAACAGATATTGCTAATTAAATATGAATCAAAAATTAAAATGTCAAAACAATTATAATCAGTTTGAAATTACAATTCATGCTGTAAAAAAATTCTTCAAGAAATAACTACACTAAAATAAATATGGTTCCTATTTTTGGACATTTTTCAAACTCTACATTCTTTCCTATCAAGTATTCCTATGAAGCACAAGATTTATGTTTGTTGTGTGGAAGTTATCCATTTTCTCATTCTTTTCATCTCCAAGTTTCTATTCTTTGGTATGCAAGATAAACAGCAGCTGTATGAAAGTTATTTACGATCTGGCACTTTATTATCATGTAAAAACGTGATGTTCCTTTGAGAATAAAGGCCATCTTAGCACGTAGGCGAGAAATATTTAACGTTGCCAAAAAATACGAAAATAATTTTATTTTAAAAAAATAGTGTTTGCCATCTTGTTTATAATTATACTAAACTCATATTTTTATTTGTGCCAAAAATGAGATGTAGCTGATAAAAAAATGAAACCTGCTATTGCCCATTTCATGTTATCAATGGAGAACATTATTATTTTCTCAGCTATTGTTTGTTTTAAATAATTTAAAACATTAACCAATTTAAACCTTTTTTGAAATAATCACTTTACTATTAGATTATTCATGGATCGATATTCAGAAAACAATGGGGTTCATTTTTTCATCTCAAAATCATTCGAACTCCAAAACTTTATCTCAAGGCCAGAATGCTTTTTGCGAAAATGGGGTTTAAACTGGTTTGAAATGATGACGCGACTATTGTATTGCACAATTGAAAACCGATGGTGTTTTTTAATCTCAAAATACCTACCTCTCTGTTTCGCATTCATTCTCATTTTCTTTTCTGGGCTTCTTTGCGCAATAACCTCTTACTACCCTGCCCTTTATTGGCCAGATAAGAGATTCAGGCATATGGTGGTCATTCGCTTTAAGTAGTAACTTTACTTTGGAGATAAGTCACAAAATATGACAACTTTCTTCATCATTTTCTAATAAGCTTAAATGCGAAAACTCGATGCCACAAAAGCTTTCTTCCCGTGCCTTTTGTGATTTCAAAAACCTCAAACCGAAACAATACCATGTTCTCACATAATAATAAAATTAGTACTGTGTTTTTAAGCACTGGGAGAATCCTAAAACTTAACATTCTCGAGTTTAGAATTGGATCATCATTTCTAAAACATCCATACGATAAAAAATTTTATAAGCTGATTATATAATTTTAAACTGACTAAGTTAAAATGTTCCCTCTGAATTATCTATATATTTTCAAAGCTTTACTAATTTAGCTGTATATATATACAATTTCAGTTTAATAAGTATTTGCGTAATAAACAACACATTAATCTCAATTTTTCAAATTCTGCAAAATAAATATCTGAAATTTTCGCAAACAATGATGAAGAATTTATTATTTTTCATAAATGAAATACAATATGTTCGTACAAATTAAAAATATAAATGAAATATTATTTTTTATTTATTAGAAAAATCTTTCTTCTGCAGAATTCTTAAAAATTTATATTTCCTGGAATAACTATTAAGCTACGATATTTTATCGCAACTCTTAAGGTTACCTATGTTTAAAGGTGCTAGCTGGATACTCTAAGTTTATGTACTTCAAATGACTGTCGCAACATCAGTAGAATTTTGAAAGTTTTGACAGTTTATAAGAAGATATTCATGCTTAATCTAGCATATTTGCATATAATCTGTCAGCTACATATTTTAAACTTACAGCCCAAAGAGAGTAAAATTTATCGTGGCATAAAATAGAAATTTATACAGTCAATTTCACTTGGCGGACAACCAAACTTTCATCTCACTCTAGCCAGTTTCAGCCTCTGAAACTAGAATTAAACTTACTTGGCTCCAAGACTCCAATGACTTTTGTTGGTTAGTTGGCAGTACTATTTTGGGTGGCTGTTGAGAAAAGTGGGGCGTAAATATGTGTCTAGACTTTAGGGATTCAATACTTGTCTAGACTAATGCCATTGAGGGAAACACACATGTTAGATAAGTGCTTCTGTAGTGAAGAAAAGAAGTAAGGATCAAAGGTTTTAATCTGAAACTCTTACCTCAAATATATCTGATTATATCAGTGAAAGCAAAATTTATTTCAGCAATCGCATGCTGATCTTATTGTGGCCCTGATAGATATCAGGACATATTAGTTCTGAACGCTTTTAATTCTTTATTTAAGCCTTTAAAAGGTCATTTTTTTCTAGTCATATTATGTGAAAATATTTTTAAGCTTGAAATTAGAATAAGAAAAGGGATTCATTTAGCTTATTAGATTCATTTAATTTGATCAATTAATTAATTTGGTTAATTAATAATTAAGTAACAAATCAAGACACATCATTTTGTCTGATATAAAGAACTGAAGCATCTAAGTTTCTGAATTACTAAAAAAATTTGTCTGAACTTATGCCACTCTACATAATTTCATACAAAGATTTATAAATTTGGTGGGAATCATACTTCCCACGGCCCTAGAAAGGGTTAAAAAATGCACCCCAATTGAAATTTCGAAATTAAAGATATTTTATCAACAGACTTTTGTAAAGGCTCTTTAATTCAATAATACTTACTAAACTTAGCCTTGATAATTTTGATCTTTAGAAATATGATGTCCCCATATTTCCATAATTTGATTTTATTAAATAGGCATAATGTTGGTTTTCCATAAAAGAGTCTTAAAATTTGAGATGCAATTTTAAAGCAAATTTAATTACCTATTTTTTATAATAGCATTCGCAGAGCCGACAATTTCATTATTTCATTCACAATTCCAACTTTTCGAAATTGTCTGAATACATATATCACCACAAAATTTAAATATGTTTGCCGGCTTACAATTTTTGATTTTTTTCATTACTACTAAGCAATTATTAATTTCACAAATATATTGTAGATTTATAATTTTATTCCAAAAATTTATAATATGTTAAGTATCTGCGTTATAACATCATCCGCAGACCCCCC
>JAPMOR010103870.1:0-11077 GCA_026543865.1 Argiope aurantia | reverse complement strand
ATATATATATATATATATATATATATATAGAATTTAATCGATGCAACGAATTTCTCTTATGTTTATGGATGTCAACGCAATTTTTAAGACCCCATGAAACAGTATGTTGAAATTTTGCAATAAGACATTCATTTAATGAAATCAAAAAATATTTGAGTAAGAGAAATAACCTTTTACTCTTGTGAATGATAGAAAACGAAATTTTTGGATTCTAAATAAAAATAGTACTTTTTTTCCTTCCTTGGCACTTCTCTGAAAACAATTTTTGAAGTTTATTTTTTTTTCACTTCGTTAAAATACTAGTCAAGTTATACTGCGTTTTCAATTTAAAAATAGGATTATATTCATTTTCTTTCGCATTAATTTATACTTTGGGAATTTTGTGAGACGTACAGCGGTGGTTTAATATATACCATAAGCGTTGTTAGGATAAGGGCACGAAGTAATGAAATCTGTATTTTTATTTTCTATTATTGTTATTTTGTAAGAATATGTTTTATAATTATTTTCAATAAATAGATTCTTATCAGTAAAATGATTCTTATCAGTAAACTTGAAAGAGAATTCTCTTTTCCCCTGATGCCTAAATTCGCACCTATTTGTGTAACCACTTGCTACATTGTAAAAATATAAATGAGTGCAAAATATCCTATAGATTAAAACAAAAAAATAAAGAGTTTCTTTATTGACTAACGAATCACAAGAAGAATGTTAATCGGTTCCATGGATACTGTTATGACGAGTAAAATTACAAATATTTTGTAAAGTATAATGCGATGGGAAAAATTGTAGTCCGAAACGAAAGCACACAACAGTTAACTATATCGCTGTTCTTTCCATCTGAATCTAGTCAATCGGACGTTTATTCAGGTACCAACGATTATTATACTAGCCGCAATCTAAATCATCGACCCCAATAGTTCCTGTCAATAAGCCTGTCTCTTCAAACATCACAATAGAATGTACTTTACTTTGCAGAATATGTGATAGATATAGTGTATCAGGTAGGGCTGGGGCAGCTTTAGTTTCATTAGTTCTTTATACTTATATTCAGGGAATTTTTGATCAATATAAGGTTCGCCGTAAACGAAAGGTAGTACGAAAATTAAGCATGGAATACGAGAAAATCCCAGAAATGATTGCTTTGCACTTTGATGGGTGGAGAGATAAAATTTTTATTACATCTAAAAAGGACAGGAAAAAGTAGACGGAGCGTTATTGAAGACATATTTCAATGGGAATGGAGCGAGCGTTGAAGTAGTGAGATTATTTTATACTAATGGTGATACATGGAATAAGCTATCACAGATTCCTTGCTTGAATCAGAATTACTTTCTTGTGTTAGTGAAGAAAGATAATGTAAAGAATTGAATCTCAACTCAAGTATTTGGCAAACTTTTGTTAAACTGCCAACTGTTAGTCTAGAATGCAGTAAATGAAAAAGTACTTTTTTCCCTCATGCATGCAAGAGTCTGATTTATGTTTACTCATTTATAAATTATTTATTTAGATTCAAAATTTTTGTTTTTATTCTCTATTGTTTCAAAAATATAAAAAAAGAAAGCATTACACCCATGTTCCTTTTTTGAAAATTTTGGGACATAAATATAATCTGTCATATGTTAGTGTATTCAAAAACAAATAATAAATTCCTGAAATTTTCAAAGGAATAAAAACACGACTAGGTTTTACTAGCATGCTTGCCTTTTCAAAAGAAGGAACTATGGCCCATACATTCCTCAAGATAAGAAAAAAAAGAGAACAAAAATATTATTATGATTTCGAGAATGTTCAACACAGATGACATTGATCACATTACTACTGAAAAGAAGAAAAAATTCGTAGCATACTACAATCAACAAGAGTCGATATTGTCAATAAAACCTGCTCAGCATACAACCTTCAAAGAGGGACGAAGGAATTTCCAGTGGACATCTTTTGCAATCTGAATGTTTCTGGAATTAATTCTCAAATACTACTCACGTCAAAGCAAAATGAAGCGAAGAGATTTGATATCTTTCTAAGGCAACTTGCAAGAGAATTCATTCCAAACCAGCTGATTAAAAGAGCACTATCCCAACACATTTCTGTCTAGAAACTCAAGGATTTTAGAATTGATTCTGCAATCAAATTTCGAATCCTAAAAATGTAGGCAAAATAAAAATCACTTTTGGTGGGGAAAAAAAGTACTTGTACAATTTACATGAGAACCCTCTCTCAATAATAGTCTGCATAAATCAGTCTTTAATTTTTGGTACTCATGTATTCTTAATAAAAATACTAGAAAGTAAATATATTTACTTGATTGATGCATATTCAATTTGTATTAATAAAATTTGATAGACGATCTTATGGGTCGTATTGGATCTGACAAATCCAATACGAACATTTATGGGATTTTTAGAGTATGACGATCGAAGCATAATGAATAGGCTATTTAACAAAGATTCAATTAAAGTAATACCGGTGAACCAGTTCATCATCAAAAAGAACTAGTGGACGATAAACAAAAATTTTAAAACAAATGTCAATATAAGAGAAATTAAAATAATTCTTAGTAGTTTATTTAAAGCTTAAAATCATATATTAAATAGATTAGAAAACAAACAATAGATTAAAAATAGTATTGAATATTATTCGAAGCAACAAATTCTTATACGTTTGGCTACCACCGCAAAAAAATATGTGGATGATTCTTCTAAAATCTAAAAGCGACTTTTCCATGTCTGGAGTAAGTATGAAAGTTTGATACTTTAAATTGTTCAGAATATCGCTCAATGTTGAATAAAGTCATATACTATTATACGCATTATACAATAGTATTCGATTTGACTTTATTATATAGTGAAATACTTTTCTGATACTTCAGGATTTCACTTCAGCTCATATTTTACAATTTCAATAAACTTGCGGGAGTTATCTCCTCAAAATACTCGCATACTCTCTTATAAACCTGTCATGCAAGAGATCGCTTTGCATGACGTTGGCTTACAAATGTTACGAAATATTGACTAGAATTTAATATTTTTACTGAATTTATCCTGTCAACCTCGGCGAGTTTTTTTTTTTTTGCGATTCATCTCTGGCATGTAATGGATAGTATCCGAAAGTCAAACTTGTGCTTTAGACACATATTTCTTAGTCGTTTGAAACAAAGATTTAACACAAAATCTCAAACCTAATACGATTTATTTAAGTCATCGCATTTTTGAATTAACATGTTTCTGAAAGTACAGACCGACATATAGATCCCCTTTCTTGATTCTTTTTTTCAAACTTTCGCAGGTATCTACACTACAACTGTTAAATTTGTATACCGAATCTTAACTATTTATCATTCTTCGTTTCGTAGTTATCTTGTTAACTTATATTCGAACTGCTGGACAGACGGATTTTACTCAAAACTTGATAGAAATTTGCAAATTTGGTATAACGACCGCATACCAAATTTAAATCGTCTAGATCAGCTAGAAGCTATTTTATCTTTGTCGCAGATAGACAGACAGGCATTTTCCAAAATATTCTTTTTTCTAACTCAAGGTGGTCTTATAAATGGAGAATTATCAATTCGAATTTTTTAGCGATTGCTATACTTTCTCTATATTATATATACGAGAAAGTAAAGTCCCAATTGCATATTTTATTATACACTCAAAAGTAGACGTCAGTGAGAAATTTGTATCAAGGTGAGTCATATATATTTATTTGAAACATTTATAGTAAAAGTCTGAAACTTTTGTCATTCGTCCGTTTCATAGAAATGGAACCTTCCTCCTTTATTTTTTGTGAAAGGAGCTACGGAAGTACTTAGAAAACGGAAACAACTCCGGAAATGAATGAAATATCCGATACTGAACCAATAAAAATATTTTTTCAGAATATATAAAAGAAAAAAAGGATGAATCTATGCTTCGATGGAAACCCTGAGTACTTAAATTAAAATTTTTGAAATCGCAGATTATTTTTCAAAAACATTCATCTCAACAGATTTTACACAGAACAGGCGGGAGAAATAAGAGTTTCCGTTTTAATGTTTTAAAAATTAATAAAATACATTTTCTGTTAACTTGCAATATAATTTTTTTGTGTGTTTTATTGTAGAAAATAGGTATAAACTTGGTGATATATTATATTGCTTTCCAGTTTATTGTGTGTTCCTATATACATAATCAAGCAATATGCATTATATATATTTCTATAAATCAAACCAAACGCTATTTAGTATGACCATTGATTAAATATTTTTATCCTTTAATTCATCAGTGTATAACATGCATTGTCATGAAAATTCTTTTAAATAGAAATGAATTTCCTTAATGAATATAAAGGTTTGTATTTATCATTGAAATAATAAATACATGTTAATAAATTTATCTAAAAACTGTAAAAGTAAAGAATAATAACTTTAACAAAGGAATCATTATCCAAATACTTATAGAACATACTATTTTAGATGAACAATCAATCATATGAACTTAAAGTAATATTCACGGTAGCTGTCGATAACTGTAGAATTTGATTTTCTTTATTCGCTATAAAACGTAGCAGTCCATTGAGTTAATACGATGAAAATTAAGTGCAAATGTATTGGCAGAGTGATAAGTACGTTTTTATACAGAAAGTTTTATGATTTTGGATAAACTATTTACACAAGAGTATGCGAGTGGTTATAGTTAATGTAACCCTATTCAGAGCCTTAGAGACCTCTCTGACTGATATATTTCATTGAAAATTACATTATGCATTGTGTGGATCATAAGTAAAAGAAAACTGCAACAAATAACGATTCAAATCTTGGCTACTAGATAGGTGATTTCGTAAAATGTAGTAAAGTCGTTATATAAATTAGGCATTTTAAAACTGTCCGCACGTATTGCCATAAAATCGCTCTTCACCATGCCTTTAGAGAAAAAGCACCGATGCTTCCTGGTCAACTTGTTTTATCAAAACCGCAGCAATGGTTTCGCAGCACTACATGAATATCGTAGCTTGGGTAGCTTTCAAAACATTGAAAAACGATTATTAAAACATTTGAAGAGACAGGGAATTTGGGTGTACTGCCAAGAAGAGAACGGAAGCATAAGTGAAAGTGTGGAGATACTGCTGTGGTTGAAAGAGCGTCCGGTTCCCAATATTCTTTACAAATGCACGAACATTGTCATGAGATTTGGCTCTCCTGGTTTGTCTACTATTCGAAAAGTTCTGTGATACATTTTAAAGTGGTATCTGGACAATGTGCACTTAGCAAAAGCTCCACTCTTAAACCCGGAACAACGCATTCATTTTGCTTATCGTTTTCCTGTCGCAACATCCGTTGACAGTGCCTGATGAAATTTTTTGTAGTCAAATAAGGACATTTTACTTTTAATGCAACAAGGCGCTACATTTATTCACACTGTTCATAATCATCCCCTGCATTCTGGCTATTTTACTATAGGATTTGGGTTTATTACTAATTTTATTTTTGCTCTCCTTTATACACTGAGGAGATCACTTCTCAAGAACTTGGAATGTTTTCCGTCGCGGTTACTCATTATTATGAGTTTTTGGGGCAACAAATCATTCCTATCGTACAGAAATGCTAATATTTACCAACAACTGTCTTCATGCAAAAATCTTAATTCCCCATATTGCCGACAAATGAAGGAGCTGCTTTGCGCCCATTTGGAGATGATCGGGTTATTACGAGATTTTTTTTCTGCTTGCCAAGAATCTTTGCTTTCTAGACTTAAATAACTGAAATTTCTGATTGAGGTGTTCCTAAAAGATTGGAATGGAATTCGCCTGAAAAAAAAAGAAGAAAAAAAAACGCTTACCTTCCTGCTGTTGTTTCTAAAGAATACTTTCAAGTTTTTGTTGCTGTAACAGGTTTTGAACAAGTGATTGACGAAATAGTGTTTTTAATACGTATTGATGTTGGAATTCAATTAGAAGAGAGTAAAAGGCTTATGATTGCAAAATATTTTTTTCGCAATTTCTCATTAAAAATACATTTTACAGTGGTTTTAATCTGAATATATTATTGCATACTGAAATACAATATTAAAATAGTATACACTATAGTATTGTAAATTATAAATAATATATTATTGTAAATTCAATATTATTGTAAATTTGTAAAAAAAATTAGTATTGCATAATATTGTTTTAAAGTTCAGAAACAAAGATAGGAATATAAAATTTTGATTGAATTGTTCAATATCGAGTTCCAATGTTGCCCAATATGGTTAAAGCTTGCATTATGTGATCTATATTATACAATATATTTTCCAGTAATATACAGCGTGTTTTATATTATTATAAGATTAAACTTAGCCATCTATTGGATTATGGAAAACAATGCAAGCTTTTAGTTTTGCTTAGTGTATTTAAATTATTCAAATATAAATTATAATTTCTTTACCATCCTATTACACATATTAAATGTTGAGGATGAACATTTTAGAAACAAAATTATTTACAACTTTACTTATTTATTTTTAATACACCTTTATTCCCTTTGCCTTAAAAATTAAAAATTCCAATACTTTTCATCAATTTATTTACTTTACAAATGAAAGTATGGTCTAGGACATATTTATTTTATAACCTCTGAGTGATTTATTTCTGCGTGGATATATATTTGAAAAGCGATCAACTGAAACATATTTATTTGAAAAAAAAATCTGTTCTGCTACTAAGTGAAATAATTGAGAATGTGTCGCTCCGTTCAGGAACTCCCTCATTTCCTTGCCCATGTCTAACCATCATTCCCGTGGAGTGTAACATGTGATAATAATCCAAACCAAATTACTTTTTCAGAAAGCACCAACGGTGATGTGATTACCATCAATGCCTTCGAGAAGGACTGCGAGAATATTTTAGCGACATTTCTCCTGTCAATATCACCACATGAAAAAAAGCAATCATTGATAGTCCAGACAGGAATTATTTTTGTTAAATTCTACCTATCGTAATGCGATAATATTATAGGTTTTGATCCGTCAGCTTAATTTCTAAAATTTGCTCTTAATTATATACCAGGAATAATGAGCAAATAAAAATTATTTTAAACAGTGTCATAACGTGTATGTATATAAACATAGTTTTGAAAACAACTCAAAACTTTGTTTTAAAATATTTTTTTTAACTATGATTTTACTATTTATAAAAATTAGAGAAAAAAATGTACAGAAATAATAGCAAATTTTTCATTTTACATTTTCGTATTTTTTTCATTTTATTATATTGCTTAAAAATGGATTTCATGTCCTAATATAGAACATATAATCGCCTAAAAGAGTGTATTATTCAAATTTTTCAATGATATGCACATACAATAGTGTTTAAATATTTTGAATTAATATTTAAAACACATTATTCAAATATTTTGATGAATTTTTATTACAAATCCAGTTTTTTACAAAAATTCTTTTTACTGAATGCAATCCCCCAAGAATTAAGTACAAATTAACTTAGTTAGCTTCAAGTCAATTAGACTAGTCTTATTTTTGTAGCATACATTATAAGTCTACGAGCATCTTTAAAATATGTAATCTACATTACTCATCTTCCTGGTTGTCATAATTTAAAAATAAGGTGTGTGCGTGTTTAAATTTACATGCACATTCATGCTCTCTCTATACATATATGTGTTACACCCATTACTTAAATCTCCCTGCTCTTCCATGGATTCAGCTCACTAAATGTTAAAACTTAACATTATTATTTGCATTTACTTTTTTATTAATATCTAAAGATCACAGGATATAATTGTTATCCTTATTCCTTCTCTTAATAATAGGTTTAAAGGGAAAATTTCTCGGTATCATATACATTATCAATATTGCATATACATTAAAAACGAGATTCTCACTCA
This sequence comes from Argiope aurantia, assembly GCA_026543865.1. Taxonomy (NCBI): domain Eukaryota; kingdom Metazoa; phylum Arthropoda; class Arachnida; order Araneae; family Araneidae; genus Argiope; species Argiope aurantia. The sequence goes on along the minus strand of JAPMOR010103870.1, from coordinate 3,219 downwards.
ATCTCTGTTATATCTTGCATGCGCAAAAGCTCTTGTATGGAAAATTTAATAATAATATCATATACATTATCAATATTGCATATACATTAAAAACGAGATTCTCACTCAATCTCTGTTATATCTTGCATGCGCAAAAGCTCTTGTATGGAAAATTTAATAATAATCTGTATTTCAGAATCATCAATAATAATTAATGTATAAAGTACAGGAGAAATAAACTTTGCATAACTAGATAATTCTTTTAATAGATCAATAGTGCAAGAATTGTGTATTGAAATTTCCTGTATTTCCTTGTTAAAAGAAACTATTTCTAAATCTAAACACTTTTAAAACAATACACTAAGCTAGAAGAAATAGCTTATTTATGTACCCAGGTTTACTGAATACGAAGTATTATCATGAAACATTAATTGTGTGTGTGCTTAATGGTACACACTTTGGGAATTAGATCAAAAACATCAGGTTACGAATTTTTCCGAATTCGATTTGAACATTTATTTTAATTTTTTATTACAAACTTTATATTGAAAAGTTAAGATATTTTTGCTTTTAACTTTTATATCTGTTGCCATTTTCAACTTACAGATTTATAAGTCACATTATGTTATACAATGATGAAACGAATCTTGACTGTATCATTTTAAACACATGGTGCGTGGCTTAACACGCATTGCCAAATTTACTTTAGATTAAAGTATTAAAACATTTCTAATTAATGAAAACTGCCAGCCATGTAGATAACAAAAATAAATTTTAATTACAAATTAAATTAACAAATATAGATCATGATACATTGGCCATACATCCATCGACCAGCACGAGGCAGAAGTTCGGAGCAAGCCGGCGAAGCCAGGAAGTGAGTCACTGGTTTTCGTTGGAGAGCAAAGTTCATCTCCATAGGTATGATTGATGCTTATCGCCAGCTGGCGAAACAAACAGTCATTTATCGCCTGTTTGGCCGCTGCACACACATTTAAAAATATAAATTAAATTTTTAGTGAATTTACGATTTTCGAGATTATTGAGAGGATTTTTATAGCATAGTATTGACTCTTTTTCAGTATTACGAATGTAAAAGAACCGTGTGCGAATATTTTTCCTTTTAAATTGTGAATCGATTGGCATTCATAATGTTATATAAAATTAAATGTTAAAAAATATGAGTTTTGAATAGCGAAACACATTTAGAATTCGTTTGGATTATTATAATTTCTTGCCCATTACTTAAATAAAATTAGTTATTGAATTCTTATTGAATACTTAAATAAAATTAGGTATTGAATTCTGCATAAATCAATAATTCAAGAATGCACAAGGATCAATAATACAAATATATTTTTCTTAAATTCATTAATTTTCCCAAAAATAAATTCTTTATTATTACATTTATATGTTTTATAAAATTTTGTATATGTGTATAATACAAATATTTCAATCATATCGCTTTCTTTTAAACGCTATATTTCACATGCAAATTTTGTACCAGCGGACAATATACTGAAATATACATATTTTGTTTGCGAATACAGGCGTCAGTTAAAAAATGATATTGATATCAAAACAAATGATATTGATATCGTCTTCATAAAAAATGCTTAAACGCTTAATTCACCTCAAAAATAAAAAAGCAACAGCACAAATAAATAAAAATTTGAAATCTGCTATCGAAAATTCCAAGTTATCATGTAAGAAAATTATTATTTTTAAATTTATTGTTTGTCTAAATTAATTAAAGTCATTAACTAGTTTAAACCGGTTTCAAGCAAATCTGCCGCTATCAGATCACGCATGCGTCTATATTTAGAAAAACAATGTGTTCTTTCATCTCAAGAACTGTCGATTTTTTTTCTGTCAAAATCCGGTTTCAATTAGTTTGGAAATATCACTGGATATTGTATTGCACTATCGTTAATTTTCAGAAAAGTGATTGTTCACGCTAATGTCGCTTAACGCCAAACTTGGCAATCTTAAAATGACGGCAACCCCTTTATCCGCCCTTCTGGTCGAGTCTTTCAGGGGTTCATTAGATCGTTGAACCACATCGGCTCCCCAGTCCCCGCAGAAGCTGTAAACAACTTCAAAAGCAATACCGCAATCAGCCATGTATTATATTATCTACTCACCTCAAAAGGAGTGTATATAATGTAAATAAAGAAGTTTAAACAAAAGTACAGTCCACTGTTCACTCCGAATCAACAGTGATGCTTTTTTTTTTTTTTTTTTTTTACATCACAAAATCTTTCGAGCTCCAAAACTATTTTTGCTGGACAGAAAAATGAAAGTTTAAAGAAAATTATATTATTAATTATTATTATCATCATTATATATACAGTGGTGGCCAAAATTGTGGACATTTTTGAAAATCGTTATGCTTTTTAACTTTGTATGCTTATAGAAAATGTTGCATTTCACAAAAGGCCAACTCTTACATAATATTTTAAAGAGAATTTAATACTGGTTTCAATGCAAAACGCAGAATTCAAATATTTGCCATACAAAAAAAAAGTTACTCTAATTTTCATCTGAATAACAAACGCATTGATGAAATGTATTGTAATTTCTAACTTTTCTGACAAATCACTGTTCTTGTTCTGGGAACCAATCAAATATTAAAAACTGCTAGCAGAAGCTGACATCATGTTTAAAGTTGGAACAAATCATTATTGGGCTTTTTTCTGAAGAAGGAAGACTGTTCTTTATACAATCAAATTGCAAGGGAGAAATTTTGTTAATCATTTTAATATATAGTTTGAATTTTTGTAAATATTTCTAATATTGAGTTCAGAAGCAATGACATCAAATAAAAGAATATATTGGACACCTAAAAAGAGAACTAAAATTAATGTGTTACAAGAAAGTGGTATTTCCTGTACTGAAATTGCAAGACAGGTTGGCGGATCAGTGACTGCATCTGGAGTCCGAAAGTTTTGTTTATGATATTAGAAGACAAATTCAATTAGAAACAAAACAGGAAATGGCTGAAAAAGGTGCACCGCATCTTCTGATGATAGAAGAATAAAATGACTAAGACTCGAAGATAGAAGAAGGCCATCGGCGGCCAATTAAATGATGCTGGTATTTATGTCAGTTCAAGAACAATCAAGAGAAGATTATTAGATGTTGGACTAAGAGGTAGAATTCAACGAATAAATCCTTATCTTAATTTACAGTAGTGTATAAAAAGATTACAGTGGGCAAATGAACGCATTAATTTGACCG